>JAJDFG010000864.1:0-69260 GCA_021039105.1 Scomber colias
CAGAAAAATGGAAAATGGCTTTTAGGGTCGTAAAGGTCGAGCGCATCGAAGCATGGTGGCTCCGCAATTACTCTTCAGGCAGCGGTCTGATTGGGGGGAAGGGGCGGGGGGTCCGGCCGCGCACCGACGGTCAAATTAACGAGACGGGCCGGCTCCCTGTTGAAAAGATCACATGTGATTACCGTACATCAAACAGACAGAGCGCTCAAATTATCTCCTCTCTCACTGTGAGGTTGGAAGAAAAAGAGAGAAAACGCAGACGGACTGATTAGTTAAAGGCTTTAAATGTCAAAAACTTTCACTGTTCACATCTTGAATGGATCTAGGGAGGAGAGGGGGGGGGGGGGCAGGAAAGGGGGGGGGGGTCCTCAAGTTTACACCAGCTGTAACAAATGGCATAATTGAGGACACACTTTGTATTATTGGATCTGATGCTTCTTGATTCTTCACCAGCTGCCCAGTAAAACCAGTACAGGTGGAATCAGAGCTTCTCCTCCCTCCCTTCCTTCTCTCCTTTCCTTTCCTTTAGTTTCCTTTCCTCCCTCCTCCCTCTTCCCTCCTCCCTCCTCCCTCCTACTTTCCTTCCTTCATCCTTTCCTTTCCTTCCTTCATTCTCTCCTCCCTCCTTTCCTTCCTTCCTCCCTCCTTTCCTTCTTCCTCCCTCCCTCTCCCCCCTCCCTCCATTCCTCCCTCCTTTCCTTCCTTCTTTCCTTTCCTCCCTTCCTTCTCCCTCCTTCTTTCCTTCCCTCCTTCCTTCATTCCTACGTTCCTCCCTTCCTTCTTTCTTCCTCCCTCCCTCCCTTCCTTCCCTCCCTTTCTTCCTCCCTCCCCTCCCTCCCTCCCCCCTTTCCTCCCTTCCTTCCTTCCTTCCTTCCCTCCCTCCTTTCCTTCCTTCTTTCCTTTCCTCCCTTCCTTCCTTCCTTCCCTCCTTCCTTCTTCCCTCCTCTCCTTCCTTCCCCTTCTCCCTCCCTCCCTCCCTCCCTCCCCTCCCTCCCTCCTTCCTTCATTCCTTCCTTCCTCCCTCTCTCCTTTCCTTCCTTCCTCCCTCCCTCCCTCCCTCCCCTCCCTTTCTTCTTCTCTTCCTCCTTCCCTTCCTTCCTCCCTCCCTTCCTTCATCCCTCCTTTCTCCCTTCCTTCCTTGACTCGAGGACAACAGGAGGTGACTTTAAGGTACATAAGGAAGCTTTTATTGCAATAAAAAGGCCCAAACTCAAACGTCCCATTGTCCTATTCATCTCCTCCACATTAAGATGTTCATCAGGTGTTAATACACAGACACTCTGATCTTCTTTTATACTTCTATCTTTACCTTCACTTCCTCACAGGATGCAATCACAGCACACAGAGAAACACTTTGAATGAAAGTTAAATTTAAACATCTTTATATTACTGGAGCGCTGCAGGATGGGAAACGTGTTTTAAACCTATTTACTGAATGAAGAAGCAGACGTGAGTGTGTATGCAGAGTGAAGCATCCTCACCCTCTCGCTCTTCCTCTGATCGTCTTGTGCCGTCTCCTCTCCTCCTCCTTCTTCTCTTCTCTTCTCCCTGATGAGGCAGAGCCGTCCCCTTCATCATCAGCTGCACCATAATGTACTTAAATGTGAGGACGAGAGGAAGAGAATGGAAGGATAGATTGAAAAGAGATTCACTTATAGGCTGATTCTACATTAGGAGGATGTGTATAATAACGCTGAAGTCATCAAGTTTTCTGGGTTTTTTCAATCAGAGTCAAACTGAGGAACTTCAGTCTGCTGCAGGTTGGACGAACACTCCAGATGTTCATTTTCATCCAGGACACTCACTGTTCTTCCTCATCAGAGATCATACATTAGTGGTTTTTAACATGCTTTAAACCCCTAAAAAGTTCTGTATATAGCTTAGTTCTTCTTCTTCTTCTTTTCAGATCGATGCTTATTTCAGTTCAATTCTACATAAAATCAACTTTGCAGAGACTTGAAACTTGTCAGTTGACTCAAAAACCACACTTTCTCCTCCTGATATTAGCTGCGTTTCCACTGCAGTAGTTCCTGGTAAAAGGGGGGGGGGGAGAGGGGGGGGGGGTAGGAACTTCTACAGGAACCGTCCTCTCACTCGGCCCTCTCAGTGGCCGTGGTCTCCACTGCAGAGTAGGACCCCTCGGCCACGTCATGAGTTTCGATCGCCACGTAATCGTTGTGCGATTATAAACCTCCTCTGAATCTCTTCGGTGCCGTAGACGCCAATCAGTGCTTGCACCCTCATCGTCGGTCCCATTAGTCGTACATCTTGCTGTTTTCTTGTTGTTTGCAGCGGTGTCTGCGAGGCTAATGTCTGCTAGGCTAATGTCTGCTAGGCTAATGTCTGCTAGGCTAATGTGTGCTAGGCTAATGTTCCCCTTCTGCTTTCTGATGGCGTCAGAGCTGCTTTAGGTTTAGCCAATCAGCGCCGGGTTAACCTCAAACCCCGCCCATGAGCTTTTCAGGGCCGAACAGAGTACCAACCCTGGAGTAGGTTCTCCATTGGCCCCCGTAAAAGTTCCTGTAAATGGCCCTGTGGGGGAGGTTCCTGCAGTGGAGACATGCACCAACGGAGCTGGCCCTGTAAAATTAGCCCGAAGTTCCTGCAGTGGAAACAACACCTATTGATTTTCAAACCCTGTCAGAGATCATATATATTGGTGGTTTTTAAATGCTTTAACTTATAAATTACTGCTTATAGCTTAATTTCTTTTTCCAAATCATCCATTTCTTTTCAGATAGATGCTGCTTTCATAGTTGAAAATCAACTTGCAGAGACTTGAAACTTGCTGCAGGTGAAAAAAACGAAGCCCAAAAATGACCTGTAGTGAGTGACGGTTGAGTGACAGATGCCATCTAGTTGCCATAGTAACTGTGAGGAGGAGCAGTGGTGCAGTTCAGATGACGTGTGTGTATGTAAACATGTGGACAGATTTCCTCATTCATTCAGAAGAGGAGCGATGGATGGAGGAATTAACGACGATCATCGCCCCTTAACCTTTAACCCCTGTGGTTATTATCGTAGTCATGACGACGGAGGTGGCCTGAACTTTAAGAAAGCAGTAACTATAACACACATCACATGTTTCCCTCTCTAAACTTCAACAAAGTGGTTTTAAACTTGTTTTTATTTATTTTATTGAGACAGTTTCCCGTCATTGATGCTTTTTCTCTTTTCTGTGTCCTGATTGGTGGTTGCCTTGGTTACATCTTTATGTCTCTTAGTTGAATTTGTTGTCTCTACTGTACACTTTGGGTGTCAATAAAGTAACCTGAACCTGAACCTGAGCCTGAAGTTGAAGTTGAATTTTAACCCAAACTAAACCTAACTAGACTTTAACTACAGCTCTGTCACATCATAAAAACATCATTATAGTTTAATAGTGATGATGTCATCCTGCCGATAACAGCTGATAGAGACGATTAGGGTTAGAAAACGCTCTTATGGAGTCACATGATCAAACTCAATGTAGCGCCCTCTAGACGGCCTGTCTATGTTTATGAGGTACGCTTCCCAAGTTCTTAATGTTGTAGAAATCTCTTTCTTAAAGATTAACTAATACCAAATTAGAAGTATACTGTAATATAATATTGATGAACTAATATCTATTTATTCTGTGACGCAAACCACTTTTATTTACTATTTGAATGTTTTAAAACTAATGTTTAAGGGTTTTAATCAAAACTATAGAGAAATTAAATAATTAAATTTTCCTTACCATCTGTAGGTACCCTTTTAACACTTTGTAAACAACAGTACTATTTCTAAAACACAAATAACCAGAAGGAAGGTAAGTTTTAAAGATTTACTGATGTAAATATAAACACAAATGTTCTCTCAACAATGAAAATACACACAAAATAAACACTCAAATTCAAAAACCTTTCTGTACCTTTAACTGATCAATTTCTAAATATTCAAATAACCCCTTATTTTGAGTGCACTCATTAATAAAAAACAAATAATAAACACCTAAAGCCGGAAGTTATAACTAACTGAAAAAAGGATGTTAACGATGCAGGCCTGAAGCGATGCTCGGGTGCGTTGTAGCCAGAAACAAAATGGCTGCTTCACGCTAAAGCGCTGAAATAAAACAGTTAGAGACTCACTGCAGTGGTACCAGCGGGTTGCTGATACATGGGCGGATGGTGGCGATTCTTCCTGTCTGGACCAGCGTGTTGCTGCCAAGACGGCTGCAGATGACTCCCACGCTCCCGGTAGAACCTCACCGCTGATCGTCTCAACAGGTCCGGCACACAGCAGGCTTACTTCTTCCCCTCGTCGAGTAGCTGGGTTAGCTGCACTTGGATGAAGAAGAAGCTAAGCTAATGCGAGCTGCATTAGCTGTTAGCTGCGCTCCTCATTGAATACTCTCTGCCAAAGTATTCGTCCTTTCACTCGAGCACGGTGTTGTGCTGAATATCAGTCACATACGAGATTCACTGTCCGCTTATCTCCTGATATTTTTTACAAACAATGTCCGTGTTCTGTATATTTGCTTACTCTACCACATTAAACGCCAGCAGTTCTCTCTTCTCCTCGTCCGTATCCCGCTCTCCCTCTCACAACTGTCAAGTTTCTCTTTCACACACAAAAATACATACACTTCCTGTTTAGCCAGATCTTAACCAATTAATTACCAGAATTACAATTTTCACAATCGGTACTTCCTTTTTAACCCTGTGGCTTTTCAAAATAACACAAAATATCTTAAAGTGCACATTTGTATCTTTTAAACTTATTAAACTTATTTATTAAACTATTTTTAAACACTTTTTGTCAAACTTCATGAAATATTATTCTTAATACTTTTAATCACAATTTATCAAACATGAACATATTTAAACTATTTATTGTCCTTTTTTTAACAGGGTTACATCAATTCAACTGAACTTTATTTATATAGCACTTTAAAACAACACAGGAACATAAAACAATTAACAGGAAATAAATACTAAAATTAAAACCATAAAACAGTAAAACAGGAGCAGAGTCTCATGCCAAGGAATAAAAATGGGTTTCTATCTTTAGTCTAATTGGGAGGACTTATTGACTATGTGTGTTTGGGGGCAAGCAGTGATTTATTTACCCCCCAGAATGCAAAAAAACATGAATTAACCCCCTCACCCCCCCTCCTCCCCAGCACATGGTTCAGTCCAAGGAGGCGGGGCTTCACTATTTAACACTCCTTGTCACTACCCGATGTGAGTCGCCTACCCGATGTGAGTCTGACATGCGCAGTAGCGTTTTCGATCGTCCGCCATCTTGGACGGTTATGTACGGCAACTCCGCTTGGAAAAAACGCCCCCAGACTCAAAACGCGATACGCGAAATAAATCAGTTGTATAAACATATAAATATAAATAAAATAAATCGATCGTATGAATGTATAAATATGAATAAATATAAATAGTTTGGTTGTAAATAGTTGTCAGAGGTTAAGAGTAAGTATACATATCATGGAAATATCTGGAAATCAGACATGTATAAATATAAATAAAATAAATCAATAGTATAAATACATAAATATGAATGAATATAAATAGTTTGGTTATAAATAGTTGTCAGAGGTTAAGAGTAAGTATACATATCATGGAACTATCTGGAAATCAGACATGGAAATAAAATAAGACAAAGTAATAGTAATAATAATTATATCTATCTATCCACTATCTTATCTATCTATCTATCTATATTTTTATTGATATATTTATATTGTATTATTATTTTATTATATACTTATATAAAATAGATAGATAAGATAGTATATATATACAATATATATCTATATATAGCTATAAAATAGATAGATAAGATAGTATATATATACAATATATAATTATATATAGATATATAGATATAGATAGATACACACTATCTTATGTATCTATCTTTTTATTTATATATTATTTTATTATATATATGTACATATAGATGTATTGTACTATAAACATATTATATATTTTATATTTTTTCAATTGAGAATGGTATAAACTAACTGAAGTTTTTAACATTACATTACATCCATTTTACATTCATAGAGCTTTGATTTTGGAACAGTTCAGATTTATCTGATGTGTGATGTGCACTCTTTTAGACTTTGTTATAGACACAGGTACCACCCTTTCTAGTTCTGTCACAGCTCCTCCACTCACCTGATGGACTTCCTCAGCTGTTGTTTTGATGCAGACAGATATTTAAACTGTGGTATGCATGCCTCTGTTTGACACACTATTACAAGACCATTTCAAATGAATGAATGCTCAAGCCAGTACTGAAAGTTTGTTAACTTTTAGTTTATAACTTTGAAGGACCAAAGAATTCCATTTTGAACATGAACAAACATTTTAATCTAAAAATACAAAAATGTGTTTCCATCAAATTGATGTCAGAGATGGAAAAACAAAAGACAGAGCTTAAACAGTATTGTCAAAGAATTTAAATCTTGAATTTTAACCACATGCTTTATAAAATGAATATAAACAATGGAGGAAACAAAAGACACATGTATGTACATAGCTATATGAAAAATTCTGCATATATTCAAGTAAAGACAATTTTATGTAATCACATAAGAAGATATGACTCTACTCTTTAATTTAAAGAGACCCAACATTCCCCCATGAGCAAGCACTTGGCGACAGTGGCAAGAAAAAACTCCCCAGTTATGGGAAGAAACCTCAGGCAGAACCAGGCTCTAGGTGGGCGGCCATCTGCCTTGACCGGTTGGGGTTGATAGAGAAAGAGAGAGAGAAAGACTGAAGCAATCTGAATCTGGAGCATACAGGTATGTAGGTACTTAAGGCAGAAGGATGATTGTCAACAGTGCAGTCTCCCGATCATCTTCATCTTTTCCTGAAATTGCACAAAAATAAAGATATTAGTACAACAGATATTATAGTAAACTTGAAGCTATATGGCACTATCTTTTAAACATGTGTCCACACACTCAGTAGATATTACAGTTAATAAAACAAATTAAGCACCAGTTCTACTTCATACTAGTTAACTTTACCTCAGTGTCTTGTGTTGGGATGTGTTCAAATGCTAATTCTTGTATCATTCTCACTTGGGTAGTTGTTATTATATAGATAGTAGTAGTAGTTTTTTGACTATACAATAAAACATTTGTGATTAAACATGAAAATATCAACCACAGAAAAAGAACACTTAGCTTTAGGGGGATGCGTCAAGTATAGGTTTCTTCAGTCAGTAATTCTGTCCTGTTTATTCAGGCTGTTAAACAAGAGGGAAAATAGAAGATGAGTTTCAGATTAATATTAAAAAGACAGGTAAAACAATGGTGTTATGGCTACAACAAAGGAAACATTTGGCTTAACCCTGTGCTCATATGAAGAGGACTCGCTAAATGTTTTTATGCATTAAAAACCAATACCAATGTTAACCAAAATGATGAAAACTAACTAACAAAGCTGCAAAGACTGGACGACGAGACCCCCAACATCAAAAGAGATGAATACAACAAACAGAGTACTTAGCTTCTGAAAGAATCAAAAAAGACTTGAGGAAGATGAGTAGAGTCCAGGTTTCTTCTGTCAAGGATTCAGTCATGTTCAGCAGGCTATACATCCATGTTAGCAGTAAAGATGGAGGAAAGGAAGAAGAAAAGTAATGTATTAACATTACACAGACAAGATGTTTGAAAGATGGACACAAACTACTGACATGAGCTTCTTACCGAGAGTGGAGACTGGAAGGGTGTCATTTAAACACAACTGACTTTATTGTGTTTGTCATAGATGTCCAGCTCAGACTTGATCACTCTCTCCTACACAGTCTTTTAGACTGTTAATCTGAAGTAAGACAGCAAGAAATTGAAGTTAGGCATTGATCCCATAGACAAAGTACAAACTACTGACATCAGCTTCTTACCGAGAGTGGAGACTGGAACAGTGTCATTTAAACAGAATTGGCGTAGATGTGCAATTCAGTTTTACCAGTCTCTCCTAGACAGTCCTTTAGACTGTTAATCTGAGGTAAGGCAACAAGAAATTAAAAATAAGACAAGTTAGGCATTCATTGATCCTACAGTCAAAGTACAAACTACTGACATGAGCTTCTTACCGAGAGTGGAGACTGGAAGGGTGTCATTTAAACACAACTGACTTTATTGCGTTTGTCATAGATGTCCAGCTCAGACTTGATCACTCTCTCCTAGACAGTCTTTTAGACTGTCAATCTGAAGTAAGGCAACAAGAAGATGGAAATAAGTTAAGTATTGTGTTGATCCTACAGACAAAGTACAAACTAACTACAGGCTCTTACTGAGAGTGGAGACTGGAAGGATGTCATTTAAACACAATTGATGTAGATGGGGAGGCAGGTACTTGAGGATGATGATGAGGATGACTTCATTGTATTTGGCGTAGATGTCCAGCTCAGACTTGAACACTCTCTCCTAAACAGTCCTTTAGACTATTAATCTGAAGTAAGACAACAAGGAATTGAAGTTAGGCATTGATCCCACAGACAAAGTAGAAACTACCAAATCAGCTTCTTACCGAGAGTGGAGACTGGAACAGTGTCATTTAAACACAATTGGCGTAGATGTCCAGCTCAGATTTGATCACTCTCTCCTAAACAGTCTTTCAGACTGTTAATCTGAAGTAAGTAAGACAAGAAATTGAAGTTAGGCATTGATCCCATAGACAAAGTACAAACTACTGACATCAGCTTCTTACCAAGAGTGGAGACTGGAACAGTGTCATTTAAACAGAATTGGCGTAGATGTGCAATTCAGTTTTACCAGTCTCTCCAACACAGTCCTTTAGACTGTTAATCTGAGGTAAGGCAACAAGAAATTAAAAATAAGATAAGTTAGGCATTCATTGATCCTACAGTCAAAGCACATCAGGTTCTTACCGAGAGTGGAGACTGGAAGGGTGTCATTTAAACACAATTGACTTTATTGTGTTTGTCATAGATGTCCAGCTCAGACTTGAACACTCTCTCCTACACAGTCTTTTAGACTGTTACTCTGAAGTAAGACAACAAGAAATTGAAGTTAGGCATTGATCCCATAGACAAAGTACAAACTAACAAATCAGGTTCCTACCAAGAGTGGAGACTGGAAGGGTGTCATTTAAACACAACTGACTTTATTGTGTTTGTCATAGATGTCCAGCTCAGACTTGATCACTCTCTCCTACACAGTCTTTTAGACTGTTAATCTGAGGTAAGGCAACAAGAAGATGGAAATAAGATAAGTTAGGCATTCATTGATCCTACAGACAAAGTACAAACTACTGACATCAGGTTCTTACTGAGAGTGGAGACTGGAAGGATGTCATTTAAACACAATTGATGTAGATGGGGAGGCAGGTACTTGAGGAGGATGATGAGGATGACTTTTCTGTATTTGGCGTAGATGTCCAGCTCAGACTTGAACACTCTCTCCTACACAGTCCTCTAGACTATTAATCTGAAGTAAGACAACAAGGAATTGAAGTTAGGCATTGATCCCACAGACAAAGTACCAAATCAGCTTCTTACCGAGAGTGGAGACTGGAACAGTGTCATTTAAACACAATTGGCGTAGACGTCCAGCTCAGACTTGATCACTCTCTCCTAGACAGTCTTTTAGACTGTTAATCTGAAGTAAGGCAACAAGAAGATGGAAGTTAGTCATTGATCCCATAGACAAAGTACAAACTACTGACATCAGCTTCTTACCAAGAGTGGAGACTGGAACAGTGTCATTTAAACACAATTGGCGTAGATGTGCAATTCAGATTTGATCACTCTCTCCTAGACAGTCTTTTAGACTGTTAATCTGACATAAAACAACAACAAGATCGAAATAAGTTAAGTATTGTGTCGATCCTACAGACAAAGTACAAACTACCAAATCAGGTTCTTACCGAGAGTTGAGACTGGACGAGTGTCATTTAAACACAATTGGCGTAGATGTGCAACTCAGTTTTAACCAGTCTCTCTTAGACAGTCCTTTAGACTGTTAATCTGAAGTAAGGCAACAAGAAATTGAAAATAAGATAAGTATTGTGTTGATCGCACAGTACTTATACAAAATACTGACATTAGGTTCTTACCAAGAGTGGAGACGGGAAGGGTGTCATTTAAACACAATTGACTTTATTGTGTTTGTGATAGATGTCCAGCTCAGTTTTAACCAGTCTCTCTTAGACAGTCCTTTAGATTGTTAATCTGAAGTTAGACAACAAGAAATCGAAAATAAGATAAGTTAGGCATTGATCCCACGGAGAAAGTACAAACTACTGACATCAGGTTCTTACCGAGAGTGGAAACTGGTTCAGTGTCATTTAAACACAATTGACTTTATTGTGTTTGTCATAGATGTCCAGCTCAGACTTGATCACTCTCTTCTAGACAGTCTTTTAGACTGTCAATCTGAAGTAAGACAACAAGAACATAAAAATAAGATAAGTTAGGCATTCATTGATCCTACAGTCAAAGCACAAACTACTGACATCAGGTTCTTACCGAGAGTGGAGACTGGAAGGGTGTCATTTAAACACAATTGACGTAGATGGGGAGGCAGGTACTTGAGGAGGATGATGAGGATGACTTCATTGTATTTGGCGTAGATGTCCAGCTCAGACTTGAACACTCTCTCCTAAACAGTCCTTTAAACTGTTAATCTGAATTAAGACAACCAGAAGATAAAAATAAGATAAGTTCGGCATTCATTGATCCTACAGTTAAAATAAAAACTACACCAGCTTCTTACCGAGAGTGGAGACTGGAACGGTGTCATTTAAACAGAATCGGCGTAGATGTCCAGCTCAGATTTGATCACTCTCTCCTACACAGTCATGTCCTTTAGACTGTTAGTCTGAAGTAGGGGGCCAGAAGATGGAAATAAGTTAAGTATTGTCGATCCTACAGACAAAGTACAAAACTACTGACATCAGCTTCTTACCGAGAGTGGAGACTGGAACAGTGTCATTTAAACAGAATTGGCGTAGATGTGCAATTCAGTTTTACCAGTCTCTCCTAGACAGTCCTTTAGACTGTTAATCTGAAGTAAGACAACAAGAAATTGAAAATAAGACAAGTTAGGCATTCATTGATCCTACAGTCAAAGTACAAACTACTGACATGAGCTTCTTACCGAGAGTGGAGACTGGAAGGGTGTCATTTAAACACAACTGACTTTATTGTGTTTGTCATAGATGTCCAGCTCAGACTTGATCACTCTCTCCTAGACAGTCTTTTAGACTGTCAATCTGAAGTAAGACAGCAAGAAGATGGAAAAAAGATAAGTATTGTGTTGATCCTACAGACAAAGTACAAACTAACTACAGGCTCTTACTGAGAGTGGAGACTGGAAGGATGTCATTTAAACACAATTGACGTAGATGGGGAGGCAGGTACTTGAGGATGATGATGAGGATGACTTCATTGTATTTGGCGTAGATGTCCAGCTCAGACTTGAACACTCTCTCCTAAACAGTCCTCTAGACTATTAATCTGAAGTAAGACAACCAGAAGATGAAAATAAGATAAGTTCGGCATTCATTGATCCTACAGTTAAAATAAAAACTACACCAGGTTCTTACCGAGAGTGGAGACTGGAACGGTGTCATTTAAACACAATTGACGTAGATGTCCAGCTCAGTTTTGATCACTCTCTCCTACACAGTCCTTTAGACTGTTAATCTGAAGTAAGTAAGACAAGAAGATGAAAATAAGATAAATCAGGCATTGATCCCACAGAGAAAGTACAAACTACCTAATCAGCTTCTTACCGAGAGTGGAGACTGGAACAGTGTCATTTTAACACAATTGGCGTAGATGTGCAATTCAGTTTTACCACTCTCTCCTAGACAGTCTTTTAGACTGTTAATCTGAGGTAAGGCAACAAGAAGATGGAAATAAGATAAGTTAGGCATTCATTGATCCTACAGTCAAAGCACAAACTACTGACATCAGGTTCTTACTGAGAGTGGAGACTGGAACAGTGTCATTTAAACACAATTGACGTAGATGGGGAGGCAGGTACTTGAGGAGGATGTTCAGTGGACTGTTATTTGGCGTAGATGTCCAGCTCAGATATGATTACTGTCATCCCAGTGACCCAGAAACATGCAGCAGATCCTAAGATCCTCCTTGTCTGCCATGTTTTGGAAGAGTTCCATATCCTCGAAGTAATCAAAAACGAACAGCAGTGGATCCATTTCAGCAGTATCATCAGATAGTGCAATCCTTTCTAGAATCTCCTGCTGTTCCATGTTATCCTCTGATAGGATACTTGGCTCAGCCACCTTCCCCCTGAGCAACCTTGCATTGGTATGTAGCCAGGTAGCTGCAGCCACTATATCATCCAGTGGTCCCTGTAACACAAACAATTCGGAATAACTCAAAAATAAAATAAAATCAATCAAATCAAAATAAATCTTGTAACTATTGACGTCCAAATCAGAATTGAGATTGTGTAGTTACGTACCTGTGTCTGTCGTACCTCAGGGAAGGCCGCTGGTGCTTTTGATGTAACTGAAATGACAAAAGTTAAATTGTATTTTAACTCCAGATATTATGGCATCTGTGACATATTCTGTGGATTCCCTGTGAATCACAGCATACGTACCGGGCTGTTGTTTGCCAGAGGATTTTGGCAGCCTGAAGACAGGCTGAAGTTCTCCCCTCAACAGACTGGAGGCCTCGCTGGTCCAGTAAGCAAACCTCTGGCCATGCCTGTGAAAAATGACATCCTTTAGACTACAGTGACCCCACAAAGTAAAGATTTCATTTTTTCTGTGATGTGACGCATACCCCTCTATCCCAAATCTCTCCATGAGTTCGACACACCACCATTGTCTTATTAGTGGCATGTCAGTCTAAAAATAAACAAAAAAAGGTCAATCTACAAATAAACAGTTTAATAATACATTTTTGACAATAGGACAGAAATAGCAGTACCTCCATGAATGACATTGGGGCTGAAGTGCTCAGGCAGAGAGCATACTGTGTAATACAAAAAAAAAAACGCTGTAACGTTAACACTTACAGTACAATGCACACTGAATTTCCTCTTTGAGGAAGACAACATGGCTTACCATCAGCATGAAAATACCACATGAATTCCCGGTGGTTTGCCTTGGGAAATTCTGTTGAAATTGAAATGTAAAATACTTTTAATACAACTGTGTAATGTTGAGGACATGCGCATTCAGTTGTAATGTCATGAAGCAAACATGGCTCAGGGATACAGACTTACTTCGAGGTCCACTCCTGTCCTCTCTGTCCATGGTCGCGCATCAATGCGACTGGCAATTTGCCTGGCAATAAAAGGAAAAAACACAGAGTACCAACATTACATATCTGATTTAATGATCATTCCTTTAGCCTGATAGCAAGGCTAATTATGAACTGGTAGCCAAGGAACACGGCTACTTTGGAATCTGTGGTACCAGAACGCGACCACTTGTGTAACATTTAGCCATAGAACAAGGCTATTTTGGAATCTGTGGTACCAGAACGCGACCACTTGTGTAACATTTAGCCATAGAACAAGGCTATTTTGGAATCTGTGGTATCAGAACAAGACCACTTCTGGAACACGTAGCCTGACAACAAGTTTGGCCATAGAACAAAGCCATTAATTATGTGTAATCAGAACCTAAAGACTGTTTTGTAGGCCTCATCTCCAAACCCATCAGGACGCAGAGAATCAAGGAATAGGATCTCCCTCTGTGCTACCAATAATGCCTGCAATGGATTAATTTAAAAGGTAACAATGTAAATACAATACACTAACACCTACACTTACAGTTTGACCAAAAATAATCCTGAAATATTTTAAAATAACACTCAACACAGAGGAGGTAGTGGTCAGCTGCAGCTTGCTGCCTACTCCAAGCAGGGAATATGACGACATCTTTCCTGCCCAAGTTTTCCTGGTAGTATCAGAAAGTATTGGATTAGTAAGACAATGCCAGATACACATTTTGTACACGTACAATGGGTAGACTGCTCACCGGCAAACACAGGAGTGGGTCTGTGTCTATATTTTTCCACGTGGGAACAACATAGAGATCCACAATGTGAACATCTTTTCCCTGATGGTTTGAATATTGAAAAAATGACACCAACATTATCATGAGTTAGTCAAATGCAGTGCAGTGAATCACATTACAAGAAAAAGGTTAAAACATACATGTCTCTTTGCGGCCTCTCCAACCAACTTCAGACACGCATTCCCAATCTGGAATTAGAAGCAGACAATAGTTGCTTTCAGTCAAGTGTGATATGTTTAACAACATCCATTCTCTGGAGCTGTCTTCGCAGTGCAATACACACAGTCACATGCACATAGAGAAACACAATATACAAAATACACTCACGTTGGCCTCCAAACATTGGCTCAAACCTAGACCCCAGAAGTCCTCTCTTGTGAGGCAGGTTTTGCCGTCTTTGACGATTAACTCGCCAGCTGGATGATTTCTATCCAGGACATACTCAAGCTAAAAAGAAAAAACAGTCCTTGTGATGACTTCATTCACAGAAGACCTTCAATTTTAATCTTACAGTGCTTACAAGATCGGCCTGAAGAGGGCCCAAGTACTTCTCCCACTTTGGCCCGGAAACTGCATATCGATGCTCCCACTGTAAACCTGACAGAGCATATGGATGTTCGCTCTGCCCACAACTGCTCTTCTCAGTTGGTGTATCTGACAACAACAAAATATAGAGCATCACAGACATTATGAATGTCAAAAATACAGTCATTCTTCTGTATTCTGACATATTCAACACAGACACATTGTACTTATAACCATTATGTTAATATGACTTTGAGGACATTTACCATTCAATGGTGAATACAATGGCCACACCAACAGTTTAGCTGTGTACTGAAAACACTTACGTTTCTGTCTGTAGTATGGCCTCAGGCGATTGACATTCACCTTCTGCAAGGACCCAGTGTCCTTTTGGATGGTGGCCACGCCCTTTTCAGACATATCAAGGACTTTGTAGGGGCCTTGATGCATATGTTTCAGGCCTTGCCCCAGCCGCTGCCTCTTCGGCTCAGAAGACAGGAGAATGTCATCACCTGTGTTAATTTCTACTGTTTTGCAGCGCTTCCTTTTGCGTGCTGCGTAACAGATCTTCTGCTTCTCCTGGGCCTTTTCTATGTTGGCAAGAACCTATTGGCCAAAGCCACAAATAAAGTAAATAACATGAAACACATAAATACAACAACTTCAATACATGAGCTGTGTGCCTCACTACCTTTTCATTGAGGTCTGTGATTGCCCTCATCCTCGCTTCCAGGTCGTCCTCTGGGTCTCCAACTTCAAACTGGTCTCCCATGGGACAGGCATTGAGAACCTCAGGAAGGAGGTGGTGGCGGTTGAAGAACAGGAAAAATGGGGTGTTCTTCGTGGAGCTCTACTCATAAAAGTTCACAGTAAAAAACAATGTGACATGTGACATTCCTCAAGATGCTAATTTAACAGTGATTGTAAAATAAAAAACACACCTGTTTGGCGGTATTTATGCCATACACCACAGCTTGCAGGTGAATGTCCCAGTCGTCGTGGTGCTCATTCACATAGCGCCGGAGAGCACGTTTGATATTTTGATTTGTCCTCTCATCCTGTATAATAACAATGTGAATTGCAGATTTATGTACATATTACACACATATATTATGTAATGTCTATGTAACATCCATCCATTAAAAAACATGTATCCATGTTTACCTGGCCATTGGTTTGTGGATGGTAGGCACTTGATACTGCATGTTTAATGTTTAGCAGTGTGAAGATCTCTTTGTTGAGCTGTAAATATGTATACAAGAGCAATACAACAAAGTCTGTAAGCATCGACTCAATAGAAAAACAATACATGAATGATCTGCAGCTATGAAGATGATCACGGTTTATCTAATATTGTATTTATCATACCTCATTCACAAACTCCCTCCCCTGGTCAGTTATGATTTTGCTGACCATGCCAAACATGTAAAACTTGGCAGTTACAGCAGCTGAAATCTCCACAGCTGACTTTGACTGTATCGGTTCAGCAACAACAAACTTGCTGAACAAATCAGTCATTGTCAGAATGTATTTGTTCTTGCGTGCAGTCTCCTTTAATGGGCCAATTAGATCCATTCCAAGCACACTCCAATTTTCTTTCACCTGCAAATATAAATGTCTATAGTTTATCACAGAGTCAACTGACACATGTTGAAAGGAATATTATATATTGGTGTTCAACACTACCTTGATGGAGTGTAGCACTGGTGCCACTGTTTTTATTGGATCGTTTAACTGGCATTGGTGACAGCGCGTGACCTGAAACAGAGGTCAATGTACTTGAATAGATATCTCATGTTAGTTAGTGTTTCTTGAAATAAAAATATAGTTGGAAGTTCTATCGTCCAGATAACAAACTTTGCCTTACCCAGTCAGTAACATCCTCCGTGATGGTGGGCCAGTAGTATCCTGCCACCAAACGGTTTCTGGTGCCTCTGACACCATTGTGGTTGCCTGTGCCTTGCTGGTTGTGGCACTCTTTGAGAGCAGCGCTCTTTTCCTCCTCAGACATAACCACCAGCCGCATGTACAGTTTGTTTGGGCCAGTGTAGAACAGTCTGCCATCTGTGTAGAAAACAATTCTTTAATTACAATTGTGTGTCTCCCTCTGTGTGTGTGTCTGTCTCTCTCTCTCTGTGTGTGTGTCTGTCTCTCTCTCTGTGTGTCTGTCTGTCTCTCTCTCTGTGTGTCTGTCTGTCTCTGTGTGTGTCTGTCTGTCCCTGTGTGCCTGTCTCTCTGTGTATGTGTCTGTCTGTCTGTCTCTCTCTCTGTGTGTGTCTCTCTCTGTGTGTGTCTGTCTGTCTGTCTCTCTCTCTGTGTGTGTCTCTCTCTGTGTGTGTCTGTCTGTCTGTCTCTCTCTCTCTGTGTGTCTGTCTCTGTGTGCCTGTCTGTCTCTCTCTCTGTGTGTCTGTCTCTCTGTGTATGTGTCTGTCTGTCTCTGTGTGTGTCTGTCTGTCTCTCTCTCTCTCTGTGTGTCTGTCTCTCTCTCTCTCTCTCTGTGTGTCTGTCTCTGTGTGTGTGTCTGTCTGTCTCTGTGTGCCTGTCTGTCTCTGTGTGTGTCTGTCTGTCTGTCTCTGTGTGTGTGTGTCTGTCTCTCTCTCTGTGTATGTGTCTGTCTGTCTCTCTCTCTGTGTGTCTGTCTCTCTGTGTGCCTGTCTGTCTCTGTGTGTGTCTGTCTGTCTCTCTCTCTCTGTGTGTCTGTCTCTGTGTGCCTGTCTGTCTCTGTGTGTGTCTGTCTGTCTCTCTCTCTCTGTGTATGTCTGTCTGTCTCTCTCTCTGTGTGTCTGTCTCTCTGTGTGTGTCTGTCTCTGTGTGCCTGTCTGTCTCTCTCTGTGTGTGTCTCTGTGTGTCTGTCTGTCTCTCTGTGCCTGTCTGTCTGTCTCTGTGTGTGTCTGTCTGTCTCTCTCTCTCTGTGTGTGTGTGTCTGTCTCTGTGTGTCTGTCTGTCTCTCTCTCTCTGTGTGTCTGTCTCTGTGTGCCTGTCTGTCTCTGTGTGTGTCTGTCTGTCTCTCTCTCTCTGTGTGCCTGTCTGTCTCTCTCTCTGTGTGTCTGTCTGTCTCTCTGTGCCTGTCTGTCTGTCTCTGTGTGTGTCTGTCTGTCTCTCTCTCTCTGTGTGTCTGTCTCTCTGTGTGTGTCTGTCTCTCTCTGTGTGTGTGTGTGTCTGTCTCTCTGTGCCTGTCTGTCTCTCTCTGTGTGTGTCTGTCTCTGTGTGCCTGTCTGTCTCTCTCTGTGTGTGTCTCTGTGTGTCTGTCTGTCTCTCTGTGCCTGTCTGTCTGTCTCTGTGTGTGTCTGTCTGTCTCTCTCTCTCTGTGTGCCTGTGTGTCTTCTATCTGTCTTGCAATATATATTCATGTTTTTCATTAAAATAATGTTGATTACAAAATGTATTGATTTATGACAACCTCTTGAAACAGACATATTTTGTCACTAATGAGCCATGTGTAACACTTTTTAAAACATTTTTTCGTGAAGAGATCAAAAATAAAAATTATGATTAATATGAAAAAAAAAAATATTGGCAAAGAAACAGACATATTTTGTCGCTAATGAGCCATGTGTAACACTTTTTAAAACGTTTTTTCATGAAGAGATTAAAAATAAAAATTATGATTAATATGAAAAAAAAAATATTAGCAAATAGGAAATGTTGTGCTAAAATATTTTCATTATTTTATTATTATAATTCAAATGATTACCATGATTATCATTACCAAATTACCATGCTAGCTAGCCAAATTACCTTTCAAGATGTAATTACTCTGAGAACGAGTAATCTTCCACTTCACAGCTTTTCCACAACTGGGATTAAACTGTCCCGATTGCAGGTAAGCATGGAGCTGACTGAAATATTCAAAATCGCTCATTTTAATCAATTATTGATCTGTCGCTTCTTAACCAGTAGTGATGGTTTAGTCTACATACAATAGACTGATTTGCCGCTGAAATTGACGGTGCAAGATTGAAAAGTGGCGCATGCGCGACTCACATCGGGTAACAGCGCGAATAGATACAAAGCGCATGCGCTACAGACTCACATCGGGTAACCAGACTCACATCGGGTAACACAACGCGCATGCGCGGCAGACTGACGTCAGGTAGCGTCATGGCGCATGCGCGAGAAACGCAACGCACAAAAAACCACAGTCTTACCTATGGTAGCAGTAGTTTGTCCAAGCGGTGTTGCCGTAGATATCCGTCCAAGATGGCGGACGATCGAAAACGCTACTGCGCATGTCAGACTCACATCGGGTAGGCGACTCACATCGGGTAGTGACTGTCACTACCCGATGTGAGTCGCCTACCCGATGTGAGTCTGACATGCGCAGTAGCGTTTTCGATCGTCCGCCATCTTGGACGGATATCTACGGCAACACCGCTTGGACAAACTACTGCTACCATAGGTAAGACTGTGGTTTTTTGTGCGTTGCGTTTCTCGCGCATGCGCCATGACGCTACCTGACGTCAGTCTGCCGCGCATGCGCGTTGTGTTACCCGATGTGAGTCTGGTTACCCGATGTGAGTCTGTAGCGCATGCGCTTTGTATCTATTCGCGCTGTTACCCGATGTGAGTCGCGCATGCGCCACTTTTCAATCTTGCACCGTCAATTTCAGCGGCAAATCAGTCTATTGTATGTAGACTAAACCATCACTACTGGTTAAGAAGCGACAGATCAATAATTGATTAAAATGAGCGATTTTGAATATTTCAGTCAGCTCCATGCTTACCTGCAATCGGGACAGTTTAATCCCAGTTGTGGAAAAGCTGTGAAGTGGAAGATTACTCGTTCTCAGAGTAATTACATCTTGAAAGGTAATTTGGCTAGCTAGCATGGTAATTTGGTAATGATAATCATGGTAATCATTTGAATTATAATAATAAAATAATGAAAATATTTTAGCACAACATTTCCTATTTGCTAATATTTTTTTTTTCATATTAATCATAATTTTTATTTTTAATCTCTTCATGAAAAAACGTTTTAAAAAGTGTTACACATGGCTCATTAGCGACAAAATATGTCTGTTTCTTTGCCAATATTTTTTTTTCTTCATATTAATCATAATTTTTATTTTTGATCTCTTCACGAAAAAATGTTTTAAAAAGTGTTACACATGGCTCATTAGTGACAAAATATGTCTGTTTCAAGAGGTTGTCATAAATCAATACATTTTGTAATCAACATTATTTTAATGAAAAACATGAATATATATTGCAAGACAGATAGAAGACACACAGGCACACAGAGAGAGAGAGACAGACAGACACACACAGAGACAGACAGACAGGCACAGAGAGACAGACAGACACACAGAGACACACACAGAGAGAGACAGACAGGCACACAGAGACAGACACACACAGAGAGAGACAGACAGGCACAGAGAGACAGACACACACACACAGAGAGAGACAGACACACACAGAGAGACAGACACACAGAGAGAGAGAGACACACAGAGAGAGAGAGACAGACAGACACACACAGAGACAGACAGACAGGCACAGAGAGACAGACAGACACACAGAGACACACACAGAGAGAGACAGACAGGCACACAGAGAGAGAGAGACAGACAGACACACACAGAGACAGACAGGCACACAGAGACAGACACACAGAGAGAGAGAGACAGACAGACACACAGAGACAGACACACACACACACAGAGAGAGAGAGACAGACAGACACACACAGAGACAGACAGACAGGCACAGAGAGACAGACAGACACACAGAGACACACACAGAGAGAGACAGACAGGCACACAGAGACAGACACACACAGAGAGACAGACACACAGAGAGAGAGACAGACAGACATACACAGAGAGAGAGAGACAGACAGACACACACAGAGACAGACAGGCACACAGAGACAGACACACAGAGAGAGAGAGACAGACAGACACACACACACAGAGAGAGAGAGAGACAGACAGACACACACAGAGACAGACAGGCACACAGAGAGACAGACACACAGAGAGAGAGACAGACAGACACATACACAGAGAGAGAGACAGACACACACACACAGAGACAGACAGACAGACACACACAGAGACAGACAGGCACACAGAGACAGACAGACACACACACAGAGACAGACACACAGAGAGAGAGAGAGAGAGACAGACACACAGAGAGAGAGAGAGACAGACAGACACACACAGAGACAGACAGACACATACACAGAGAGACAGACACACAGAGAGAGAGACAGACAGGCACACAGAGACAGACACACAGAGAGAGAGAGACAGACAGACAGACACACACAGAGAGAGACACACACAGAGAGAGAGACAGACAGACAGACACATACACAGAGAGACAGGCACACAGGGACAGACAGACACACACAGAGACAGACAGACACACAGAGAGAGAGACAGACAGACACACAGAGAGAGAGACAGACACACACACAGAGAGAGAGAGACAGACACACACACAGAGGGAGACACACAATTGTAATTAAAGAATTGTTTTCTACACAGATGGCAGACTGTTCTACACTGGCCCAAACAAACTGTACATGCGGCTGGTGGTTATGTCTGAGGAGGAAAAGAGCGCTGCTCTCAAAGAGTGCCACAACCAGCAAGGCACAGGCAACCACAATGGTGTCAGAGGCACCAGAAACCGTTTGGTGGCAGGATACTACTGGCCCACCATCACGGAGGATGTTACTGACTGGGTAAGGCAAAGTTTGTTATCTGGACGATAGAACTTCCAACTATATTTTTATTTCAAGAAAAACTAACTAACATCAGATATCTATTCAAGTACATTGACCTCTGTTTCAGGTCACGCGCTGTCACCAATGCCAGTTAAACGATCCAATAAAAACAGTGGCACCAGTGCTACACTCCATCAAGGTAGTGTTGAACACCAATATATAATATTCCTTTCAACATGTGTCAGTTGACTCTGTGATAAACTATAGACATTTATATTTGCAGGTGAAAGAAAATTGGAGTGTGCTTGGAATGGATCTAATTGGCCCATTAAAGGAGACTGCACGCAAGAACAAATACATTCTGACAATGACTGATTTGTTCAGCAAGTTTGTTGTTGCTGAACCGATACAGTCAAAGTCAGCTGTGGAGATTTCAGCTGCTGTAACTGCCAAGTTTTACATGTTTGGCATGGTCAGCAAAATCATAACTGACCAGGGGAGGGAGTTTGTGAATGAGGTATGATAAATACAATATTAGATAAACCGTGATCATCTTCATAGCTGCAGATCATTCATGTATTGTTTTTCTATTGAGTCGATGCTTACAGACTTTGTTGTATTGCTCTTGTATACATATTTACAGCTCAACAAAGAGATCTTCACACTGCTAAACATTAAACATGCAGTATCAAGTGCCTACCATCCACAAACCAATGGCCAGGTAAACATGGATACATGTTTTTTAATGGATGGATGTTACATAGACATTACATAATATATGTGTGTAATATGTACATAAATCTGCAATTCACATTGTTATTATACAGGATGAGAGGACAAATCAAAATATCAAACGTGCTCTCCGGCGCTATGTGAATGAGCACCACGACGACTGGGACATTCACCTGCAAGCTGTGGTGTATGGCATAAATACCGCCAAACAGGTGTGTTTTTTATTTTACAATCACTGTTAAATTAGCATCTTGAGGAATGTCACATGTCACATTGTTTTTTACTGTGAACTTTTATGAGTAGAGCTCCACGAAGAACACCCCATTTTTCCTGTTCTTCAACCGCCACCACCTCCTTCCTGAGGTTCTCAACGCCTGTCCCATGGGAGACCAGTTTGAAGTTGGAGACCCAGAGGACGACCTGGAAGCGAGGATGAGGGCAATCACAGACCTCAATGAAAAGGTAGTGAGGCACACAGCTCATGTATTGAAGTTGTTGTATTTATGTGTTTCATGTTATTTACTTTATTTGTGGCTTTGGCCAATAGGTTCTTGCCAACATAGAAAAGGCCCAGGAGAAGCAGAAGATCTGTTACGCAGCACGCAAAAGGAAGCGCTGCAAAACAGTAGAAATTAACACAGGTGATGACATTCTCCTGTCTTCTGAGCCGAAGAGGCAGCGGCTGGGGCAAGGCCTGAAACATATGCATCAAGGCCCCTACAAAGTCCTTGATATGTCTGAAAAGGGCGTGGCCACCATCCAAAAGGACACTGGGTCCTTGCAGAAGGTGAATGTCAATCGCCTGAGGCCATACTACAGACAGAAACGTAAGTGTTTTCAGTACACAGCTAAACTGTTGGTGTGGCCATTGTATTCACCATTGAATGGTAAATGTCCTCAAAGTCATATTAACATAATGGTTATAAGTACAATGTGTCTGTGTTGAATATGTCAGAATACAGAAGAATGACTGTATTTTTGACATTCATAATGTCTGTGATGCTCTATATTTTGTTGTTGTCAGATACACCAACTGAGAAGAGCAGTTGTGGGCAGAGCGAACATCCATATGCTCTGTCAGGTTTACAGTGGGAGCATCGATATGCAGTTTCCGGGCCAAAGTGGGAGAAGTACTTGGGCCCTCTTCAGGCCGATCTTGTAAGCACTGTAAGATTAAAATTGAAGGTCTTCTGTGAATGAAGTCATCACAAGGACTGTTTTTTCTTTTTAGCTTGAGTATGTCCTGGATAGAAATCATCCAGCTGGCGAGTTAATCGTCAAAGACGGCAAAACCTGCCTCACAAGAGAGGACTTCTGGGGTCTAGGTTTGAGCCAATGTTTGGAGGCCAACGTGAGTGTATTTTGTATATTGTGTTTCTCTATGTGCATATGACTGTGTGTATTGCACTGCGAAGACAGCTCCAGAGAATGGATGTTGTTAAACATATCACACTTGACTGAAAGCAACTATTGTCTGCTTCTAATTCCAGATTGGGAATGCGTGTCTGAAGTTGGTTGGAGAGGCCGCAAAGAGACATGTATGTTTTAACCTTTTTCTTGTAATGTGATTCACTGCACTGCATTTGACTAACTCATGATAATGTTGGTGTCATTTTTTCAATATTCAAACCATCAGGGAAAAGATGTTCACATTGTGGATCTCTATGTTGTTCCCACGTGGAAAAATATAGACACAGACCCACTCCTGTGTTTGCCGGTGAGCAGTCTACCCATTGTACGTGTACAAAATGTGTATCTGGCATTGTCTTACTAATCCAATACTTTCTGATACTACCAGGAAAACTTGGGCAGGAAAGATGTCGTCATATTCCCTGCTTGGAGTAGGCAGCAAGCTGCAGCTGACCACTACCTCCTCTGTGTTGAGTGTTATTTTAAAATATTTCAGGATTATTTTTGGTCAAACTGTAAGTGTAGGTGTTAGTGTATTGTATTTACATTGTTACCTTTTAAATTAATCCATTGCAGGCATTATTGGTAGCACAGAGGGAGATCCTATTCCTTGATTCTCTGCGTCCTGATGGGTTTGGAGATGAGGCCTACAAAACAGTCTTTAGGTTCTGATTACACATAATTAATGGCTTTGTTCTATGGCCAAACTTGTTGTCAGGCTACGTGTTCCAGAAGTGGTCTTGTTCTGATACCACAGATTCCAAAATAGCCTTGTTCTATGGCTAAATGTTACACAAGTGGTCGCGTTCTGGTACCACAGATTCCAAAGTAGCCGTGTTCCTTGGCTACCAGTTCATAATTAGCCTTGCTATCAGGCTAAAGGAATGATCATTAAATCAGATATGTAATGTTGGTACTCTGTGTTTTTTCCTTTTATTGCCAGGCAAATTGCCAGTCGCATTGATGCGCGACCATGGACAGAGAGGACAGGAGTGGACCTCGAAGTAAGTCTGTATCCCTGAGCCATGTTTGCTTCATGACATTACAACTGAATGCGCATGTCCTCAACAGTACACAGTTGTATTAAAAGTATTTTACATTTCAATTTCAACAGAATTTCCCAAGGCAAACCACCGGGAATTCATGTGGTATTTTCATGCTGATGGTAAGCCATGTTGTCTTCCTCAAAGAGGAAATTCAGTGTGCATTGTACTGTAAGTGTTAACGTTACAGCGTTTTTTTTTTGTATTACACAGTATGCTCTCTGCCTGAGCACTTCAGCCCCAATGTCATTCATGGAGGTACTGCTATTTCTGTCCTATTGTCAAAAATGTATTATTAAACTGTTTATTTGTAGATTGACCTTTTTTTGTTTATTTTTAGACTGACATGCCACTAATAAGACAATGGTGGTGTGTCGAACTCATGGAGAGATTTGGGATAGAGGGGTATGCGTCACATCACAGAAAAAATGAAATCTTTACTTTGTGGGGTCACTGTAGTCTAAAGGATGTCATTTTTCACAGGCATGGCCAGAGGTTTGCTTACTGGACCAGCGAGGCCTCCAGTCTGTTGAGGGGAGAACTTCAGCCTGTCTTCAGGCTGCCAAAATCCTCTGGCAAACAACAGCCCGGTACGTATGCTGTGATTCACAGGGAATCCACAGAATATGTCACAGATGCCATAATATCTGGAGTTAAAATACAATTTAACTTTTGTCATTTCAGTTACATCAAAAGCACCAGCGGCCTTCCCTGAGGTACGACAGACACAGGTACGTAACTACACAATCTCAATTCTGATTTGGACGTCAATAGTTACAAGATTTATTTTGATTTGATTGATTTTATTTTATTTTTGAGTTATTCCGAATTGTTTGTGTTACAGGGACCACTGGATGATATAGTGGCTGCAGCTACCTGGCTACATACCAATGCAAGGTTGCTCAGGGGGAAGGTGGCTGAGCCAAGTATCCTATCAGAGGATAACATGGAACAGCAGGAGATTCTAGAAAGGATTGCACTATCTGATGATACTGCTGAAATGGATCCACTGCTGTTCGTTTTTGATTACTTCGAGGATATGGAACTCTTCCAAAACATGGCAGACAAGGAGGATCTTAGGATCTGCTGCATGTTTCTGGGTCACTGGGATGACAGTAATCATATCTGAGCTGGACATCTACGCCAAATAACAGTCCACTGAACATCCTCCTCAAGTACCTGCCTCCCCATCTACGTCAATTGTGTTTAAATGACACTGTTCCAGTCTCCACTCTCAGTAAGAACCTGATGTCAGTAGTTTGTGCTTTGACTGTAGGATCAATGAATGCCTAACTTATCTTATTTCCATCTTCTTGTTGCCTTACCTCAGATTAACAGTCTAAAAGACTGTCTAGGAGAGAGTGGTAAAACTGAATTGCACATCTACGCCAATTGTGTTAAAATGACACTGTTCCAGTCTCCACTCTCGGTAAGAAGCTGATTAGGTAGTTTGTACTTTCTCTGTGGGATCAATGCCTGATTTATCTTATTTTCATCTTCTTGTCTTACTTACTTCAGATTAACAGTCTAAAGGACTGTGTAGGAGAGAGTGATCAAAACTGAGCTGGACATCTACGTCAATTGTGTTTAAATGACACCGTTCCAGTCTCCACTCTCGGTAAGAACCTGGTGTAGTTTTTATTTTAACTGTAGGATCAATGAATGCCGAACTTATCTTATTTTCATCTTCTGGTTGTCTTACTTCAGATTAATAGTCTAGAGGACTGTTTAGGAGAGAGTGTTCAAGTCTGAGCTGGACATCTACGCCAAATACAATGAAGTCATCCTCATCATCATCCTCAAGTACCTGCCTCCCCATCTACGTCAATTGTGTTTAAATGACATCCTTCCAGTCTCCACTCTCAGTAAGAAGCTGATGTCAGTAGTTTGTACTTTGTCTGTAGGATCAACACAATACTTATCTTTTTTCCATCTTCTTGCTGTCTTACTTCAGATTGACAGTCTAAAAGACTGTCTAGGAGAGAGTGATCAAGTCTGAGCTGGACATCTATGACAAACACAATAAAGTCAGTTGTGTTTAAATGACACCCTTCCAGTCTCCACTCTCGGTAAGAAGCTCATGTCAGTAGTTTGTACTTTGACTGTAGGATCAATGAATGCCTAACTTGTCTTATTTTCAATTTCTTGTTGTCTTACTTCAGATTAACAGTCTAAAGGACTGTCTAGGAGAGACTGGTAAAACTGAATTGCACATCTACGCCAATTCTGTTTAAATGACACTGTTCCAGTCTCCACTCTCGGTAAGAAGCTGATGTCAGTAGTTTTGTACTTTGTCTGTAGGATCGACAATACTTAACTTATTTCCATCTTCTGGCCCCCTACTTCAGACTAACAGTCTAAAGGACATGACTGTGTAGGAGAGAGTGATCAAATCTGAGCTGGACATCTACGCCGATTCTGTTTAAATGACACCGTTCCAGTCTCCACTCTCGGTAAGAAGCTGGTGTAGTTTTTATTTTAACTGTAGGATCAATGAATGCCGAACTTATCTTATTTTTATCTTCTGGTTGTCTTAATTCAGATTAACAGTTTAAAGGACTGTTTAGGAGAGAGTGTTCAAGTCTGAGCTGGACATCTACGCCAAATACAATGAAGTCATCCTCATCATCCTCCTCAAGTACCTGCCTCCCCATCTACGTCAATTGTGTTTAAATGACACCCTTCCAGTCTCCACTCTCGGTAAGAACCTGATGTCAGTAGTTTGTGCTTTGACTGTAGGATCAATGAATGCCTAACTTATCTTATTTTTATGTTCTTGTTGTCTTACTTCAGATTGACAGTCTAAAAGACTGTCTAGAAGAGAGTGATCAAGTCTGAGCTGGACATCTATGACAAACACAATAAAGTCAATTGTGTTTAAATGACACTGAACCAGTTTCCACTCTCGGTAAGAACCTGATGTCAGTAGTTTGTACTTTCTCTGTGGGATCAATGCCTAACTTATCTTATTTTCGATTTCTTGTTGTCTAACTTCAGATTAACAATCTAAAGGACTGTCTAAGAGAGACTGGTTAAAACTGAGCTGGACATCTATCACAAACACAATAAAGTCAATTGTGTTTAAATGACACCCTTCCCGTCTCCACTCTTGGTAAGAACCTAATGTCAGTATTTTGTATAAGTACTGTGCGATCAACACAATACTTATCTTATTTTCAATTTCTTGTTGCCTTACTTCAGATTAACAGTCTAAAGGACTGTCTAAGAGAGACTGGTTAAAACTGAGTTGCACATCTACGCCAATTGTGTTTAAATGACACTCGTCCAGTCTCAACTCTCGGTAAGAACCTGATTTGGTAGTTTGTACTTTGTCTGTAGGATCGACACAATACTTAACTTATTTCGATCTTGTTGTTGTTTTATGTCAGATTAACAGTCTAAAAGACTGTCTAGGAGAGAGTGATCAAATCTGAATTGCACATCTACGCCAATTGTGTTTAAATGACACTGTTCCAGTCTCCACTCTTGGTAAGAAGCTGATGTCAGTAGTTTGTACTTTGTCTATGGGATCAATGACTAACTTCCATCTTCTTGTTGCCTTACTTCAGATTAACAGTCTAAAAGACTGTCTAGGAGAGAGTGATCAAGTCTGAGCTGGACGTCTACGCCAATTGTGTTTAAATGACACTGTTCCAGTCTCCACTCTCGGTAAGAAGCTGATTTGGTACTTTGTCTGTGGGATCAATGCCTAACTTCAATTCCTTGTTGTCTTACTTCAGATTAATAGTCTAGAGGACTGTGTAGGAGAGAGTGATCAAGTCTGAGCTGGACATCTACGCCAAATACAGAAAAGTCATCCTCATCATCCTCCTCAAGTACCTGCCTCCCCATCTACATCAATTGTGTTTAAATGACATCCTTCCAGTCTCCACTCTCAGTAAGAACCTGATGTCAGTAGTTTGTACTTTGTCTGTAGGATCAATGAATGCCTAACTTATCTTATTTCCATCTTCTTGTTGCCTTACTTCAGATTAACAGTCTAAAAGACTGTGTAGGAGAGAGTGATCAAGTCTGAGCTGGACATCTATGACAAACACAATAAAGTCAGTTGTGTTTAAATGACACCCTTCCAGTCTCCACTCTTGGTAGGAACCTGATTTGTTAGTTTGTACTTTGTCTATGGGATCAATGCCTAACTTCAATTTCTTGTTGTCTTACTTCAGAGTAACAGTCTAAAAGACTGTGTAGGAGAGAGTGTTCAAGTCTGAGCTGGACATCTATGACAAACACAATAAAGTCAATTGTGTTTAAATGACACCCTTCCAGTCTCCACTCTCGGTAAGAACCTGATGTGCTTTGACTGTAGGATCAATGAATGCCTAACTTATCTTATTTTTAATTTCTTGTTGCCTTACCTCAGATTAACAGTCTAAAGGACTGTGTTGGAGAGACTGGTAAAACTGAATTGCACATCTACGCCAATTCTGTTTAAATGACACTGTTCCAGTCTCCACTCTTGGTAAGAAGCTGATGTCAGTAGTTTGTACTTTGTCTATGGGATCAATGCCTAACTTCAATTTCTTGTCTTACTTACTTCAGATTAACAGTCTGAAAGACTGTTTAGGAGAGAGTGATCAAATCTGAGCTGGACATCTACGCCAATTGTGTTTAAATGACACTGTTCCAGTCTCCACTCTCGGTAAGAAGCTGATTTGGTAGTTTCTACTTTGTCTGTGGGATCAATGCCTAACTTCAATTCCTTGTTGTCTTACTTCAGATTAATAGTCTAAAGGACTGTTTAGGAGAGAGTGTTCAAGTCTGAGCTGGACATCTACGCCAAATACAATGAAGTCATCCTCATCATCATCCTCAAGTACCTGCCTCCCCATCTACATCAATTGTGTTTAAATGACATCCTTCCAGTCTCCACTCTCAGTAAGAGCCTGTAGTTAGTTTGTACTTTGTCTGTAGGATCAACACAATACTTAACTTATTTCCATCTTCTTGTTGCCTTACTTCAGATTGACAGTCTAAAAGACTGTCTAGGAGAGAGTGATCAAGTCTGAGCTGGACATCTATGACAAACGCAATAAAGTCAGTTGTGTTTAAATGACACCCTTCCAGTCTCCACTCTCGGTAAGAAGCTCATGTCAGTAGTTTGTACTTTGACTGTAGGATCAATGAATGCCTAACTTGTCTTATTTTTAATTTCTTGTTGCCTTACCTCAGATTAACAGTCTAAAGGACTGTCTAGGAGAGACTGGTAAAACTGAATTGCACATCTACGCCAATTCTGTTTAAATGACACTGTTCCAGTCTCCACTCTCGGTAAGAAGCTGATGTCAGTAGTTTGTACTTTGTCTATGGGATCAATGCCTAACTTCAATTTCTTGCTGTCTTACTTCAGATTAACAGTCTAAAAGACTGTGTAGGAGAGAGTGATCAAGTCTGAGCTGGACATCTATGACAAACACAATAAAGTCAGTTGTGTTTAAATGACACCCTTCCAGTCTCCACTCTCGGTAAGAAGCTCATGTCAGTAGTTTGTGTCCATCTTTCAAACATCTTGTCTGTGTAATGTTAATACATTACTTTTCTTCTTCCTTTCCTCCATCTTTACTGCTAACATGGATGTATAGCCTGCTGAACATGACTGAATCCTTGACAGAAGAAACCTGGACTCTACTCATCTTCCTCAAGTCTTTTTTGATTCTTTCAGAAGCTAAGTACTCTGTTTGTTGTATTCATCTCTTTTGATGTTGGGGGTCTCGTCGTCCAGTCTTTGCAGCTTTGTTAGTTAGTTTTCATCATTTTGGTTAACATTGGTATTGGTTTTTAATGCATAAAAACATTTAGCGAGTCCTCTTCATATGAGCACAGGGTTAAGCCAAATGTTTCCTTTGTTGTAGCCATAACACCATTGTTTTACCTGTCTGTTTAATATTAATCTGAAACTCATCTTCTATTTTCCCTCTTGTTTAACAGCCTGAATAAACAGGACAGAATTACTGACTGAAGAAACCTATACTTGACGCATCCCCCTAAAGCTAAGTGTTCTTTTTCTGTGGTTGATATTTTCATGTTTAATCACAAATGTTTTATTGTATAGTCAAAAAACTACTACTACTATCTATATAATAACAACTACCCAAGTGAGAGTGATACGAGAATTAGCATTTGAACACATCCCAACACAAGACACTGAGGTAAAGTTAACTAGTATGAAGTAGAACTGGTGCTTAATTTGTTTTATTAACTGTAATATCTACTGAGTGTGTGGACACATGTTTAAAAGATAGTGCCATATAGCTTCAAGTTTACTATAATATCTGTTGTACTAATATCTTTATTTTTGTGCAATTTCAGGAAAAGATGAAGATGATCGGGAGACTGCACTGTTGACAATCATCCTTCTGCCTTAAGCACCTACATACCTGTATGCTCCAGATTCAGATTGCTTCAGTCTTTCTCTCTCTCTTTCTCTATCAACCCCAACCGGTCAAGGCAGATGGCCGCCCACCTAGAGCCTGGTTCTGCCTGAGGTTTCTTCCCATAACTGGGGAGTTTTTTCTTGCCACTGTCGCCAAGTGCTTGCTCATGGGGGAATGTTGGGTCTCTTTAAATTAAAGAGTAGAGTCATATCTTCTTATGTGATTACATAAAATTGTCTTTACTTGAATATATGCAGAATTTTTCATATAGCTATGTACATACATGTGTCTTTTGTTTCCTCCATTGTTTATATTCATTTTATAAAGCATGTGGTTAAAATTCAAGATTTAAATTCTTTGACAATACTGTTTAAGCTCTGTCTTTTGTTTTTCCATCTCTGACATCAATTTGATGGAAACACATTTTTGTATTTTTAGATTAAAATGTTTGTTCATGTTCAAAATGGAATTCTTTGGTCCTTCAAAGTTATAAACTAAAAGTTAACAAACTTTCAGTACTGGCTTGAGCATTCATTCATTTGAAATGGTCTTGTAATAGTGTGTCAAACAGAGGCATGCATACCACAGTTTAAATATCTGTCTGCATCAAAACAACAGCTGAGGAAGTCCATCAGGTGAGTGGAGGAGCTGTGACAGAACTAGAAAGGGTGGTACCTGTGTCTATAACAAAGTCTAAAAGAGTGCACATCACACATCAGATAAATCTGAACTGTTCCAAAATCAAAGCTCTATGAATGTAAAATGGATGTAATGTAATGTTAAAAACTTCAGTTAGTTTATACCATTCTCAATTGAAAAAATATAAAATATATAATATGTTTATAGTACAATACATCTATATGTACATATATATAATAAAATAATATATAAATAAAAAGATAGATACATAAGATAGTGTGTATCTATCTATATCTATATATCTATATATAATTATATATTGTATATATATACTATCTTATCTATCTATTTTATAGCTATATATAGATATATATTGTATATATATACTATCTTATCTATCTATTTTATATAAGTATATAATAAAATAATAATACAATATAAATATATCAATAAAAATATAGATAGATAGATAGATAAGATAGTGGATAGATAGATATAATTATTATTACTATTACTTTGTCTTATTTTATTTCCATGTCTGATTTCCAGATAGTTCCATGATATGTATACTTACTCTTAACCTCTGACAACTATTTATAACCAAACTATTTATATTCATTCATATTTATGTATTTATACTATTGATTTATTTTATTTATATTTATACATGTCTGATTTCCAGATATTTCCATGATATGTATACTTACTCTTAACCTCTGACAACTATTTACAACCAAACTATTTATATTTATTCATATTTATACATTCATACGATTGATTTATTTTATTTATATTTATATGTTTATACAACTGATTTATTTCGCGTATCGCGTTTTGAGTCTGGGGGCGTTTTTTCCAAGCGGAGTTGCCGTACATAACCGTCCAAGATGGCGGACGATCGAAAACGCTACTGCGCATGTCAGACTCACATCGGGTAGGCGACTCACATCGGGTAGTGACAGTGACACTCCTCAAACCTTCAGTCTCACTGTTTGCTCCACCAGGAAGGAAGTCCATCCCCCCACCTGCTGCCCCTCTCCCCCCCTCACCTCACCCCACCCAACATCAACCACAGTAAGTCAAACACATCCAGGTGTTTAAGTTTAATATATGAGGAATTACATGTGTGTGTGTGTGTGTGTGTGTGTGTGTGTACTGATAGTATTTAATGATTATTAAACACCAGACAGCAGGTTGGTTTTAGGCTCAGCTGTGATTTCAGGTTTCAGGTTTCAGGTTTCAGGTTTCAACTCACCTGAATTTCCATTTTGGTTTTTTTATTTCATTGGTTTTGTGTCACAGTGTGTTCATGTTAGCTGTTTGAGAGGAGAGCATGTTAGCTTTTGTGCTACTTTAACTAATTGTGCAAAAGATTTTAATTTGAACTTTTAATTTTTTCACTGAAGAAGAAGAAACACCAAAAAAACTTTATTGTCCAAATTACACAATACAAACAAACACATAGGAAAACTATCACATAAAAAGCCCCAAAACCAACAAAGTTCACATATATAATAATATTTAAGCCTCAGTTTTATTATCTTATGTGATTTATTGAGAATAATCTGCAGCCTTTTCCTTTTTATTCTGAGTAAATAGTGAACTTATAGCAAATAAAAAGGAGGGAGTAGTGTGTTTGTTAGGGACTATTTTCAGTGGCGGATGAATCCTTATTAAGTCTAGTGCAGGGATGTCAAACATGCGGCCCGTGGGCCAGATCCGGCCCGCCAAGGGGTCTTATCTGGCCCACTTTCCTTATTCCTCCCTTCTTTACATCTTCCCTTCCTTTTCTGTCTTATTTTTCTTCCTTCCTTCCTTCTTTCCTTCCATCTGTCCTTTCTTCCTTCCTTCTTTCCTTCCATCTGTCCTTTCTTCCTTCCTTCTTTCATGTCCTCTTTTTCTTCCTTTCTTCCTTCATTCCTTCCTTCATTCCTTCCGTCTTTCATTCCTGTCTACTCTTCCTTCTATTTGTCCTTCCTCCCTTTCTTCCTTCCTCCCTCCCTTCCTTCCTTCCTTCCTTCCTTCCTTCCTTCATTCCTTCCGTCTTTCTTTCCTGTCTACTCTTCCTTCTATTTGTCCTTCCTCCCTTCCTTCCTTTCTCCCTGCCTGCCTGCCTTCCTTCCTTCCTTCCTTCCTTCCTTCCTTCTCCTTCTTTTTAGTGATACGGCCCACGTGAGATTAAATTGGGCAGTATGTGGCCCTTGAATGAAAATGAATTTGACACCCATGCTCTAGTGAGTGTTTCTGGCAGTGTGTGTGTGTGTGTGTGTGTGTGTGTGTGCGTGCGTGTGCGTGCGTGCGTGCGTGCGTGCGTGTTCCCTCAGTTTATTAATAATACAAATAATTCACCTGTTTTATCATCGATGAATCACTTTATGTGCTTTAGAGAAATTAGTGGAAGATCATTGAAGGAACATAAGGCCTAATTCTGATGGGAGAAAAGGGGGGAACATAGGTGTGACAATAAGAAAAATTTAAAAATAGTGTCTGTCATATCCTTTTAAGGGCTTTTTAAAATGATACTTATTTCTTTCTTTTTTTTAAATTAGTATTTTTATTGTTTGTCATTGGAGCAGAAATGATCAAAAGAGGAGTGACCATCATGTGACAGCAAAGTGTGGCTCTATTAAAGCATCAACCTGATGACTGTAAGTGTGTGTGTGTGTGTGTGTGTGTGTGTGTGTGTGTGTGTGTGTGTGTGTGTGTGTGTATTAAATATGGATTCATAGAGTTTTTAGGCTGATTGCATTTTCACATCAGTCGTCAAAATGCATTTAAAAAACAATTTGATACGAGACGGCGAGAGGCCAAAGAGCCACTCCGAACGGCCGGATAAATAAAAGCAATGATGATGCCAGCGTCGACCGGAGACCGCGATCAATCATTAGCATACGTAAGGAAGTGTGTGTGTGTGTCTCAGTGTGTGTGTGTGTGTGTGTGTGTGTGTGTGTGTGTGTGTGTGTGTGTGTGAAAGGACGACAAAGAAGTAGAGTAGACATAAAGTTGATGTCTATTATCAATCATTTGCATATGGAGGTGTGTGTACGACTATCTCTCTCTCTCTCTCTCTCTCTCTCTCTTTGTGTGTGTGTGTGTGTGTGTGTGTGTGTGTGTGTGTGTGTGTGTGTGTGTGTGTGTCTTGAGTGGCAAAACTTTGTCTTCAAAATGCCCCATCTGTAATTCCTGGTAGCAGTTAATTCATCATCTGTGCTGAGGCGTCGAGGCGTCCGCAGGCATTTAGGACTAATATTTCAGCTCCCATTACAGCCGCAGAACAGAGAGCCGAGCCTCCGGTTTGACCTTTGACCCCAGCCGGGGGAATCGCAGCCTGACCCCATCCATCAACGCGGGCAGAGGGAAAATATTAAGAGGGTAACATTATTAGTTAGATTACAGGGATGGGTTGGGGGGGGGGGGGGGGGGGGAGGGAGGGAGGGGTGGTTAGCTGTCATTTTCAGCCGGCGGGGGAGAGCGGCTGACATTGGGCTGTCTGTCCTGTTACCTGCCTGTCTGTCACTCTGATTGGCCGACAGGGTCACATGTCTGTCTGTCTGTCCTGTTACCTGCCTGTCTGTCACTCTGATTGGCCGACCAGGTCACATGTCTGTCTGTCTGTCCGTCCGTCTGTCCGTCTGTCTGTCTGTCACTCTGATTGGCCCACCAGGTCACATGTCTGTCTGCCTGTCTGTGGCTCTGTTCTAAACCTCATCCTTTCCTACTACTCGTACTAACTCTGACGTCATGTGAAGTATGTAGTGTGTTTAACTGCGTAGTGATTTAGAGTATGTGAGAAGTTCCTGGATGGTTTACTAGATTCTCCAGAAATGCAGAGTATGCATCAAGAGCTGACTACTCACACTCACATTACCCAAGATGCAACGCTCCTACTCACACTCACATTACCCAAGATGCAATGCAACTTCTGAAAAAAAAAAAAAAATACAAACGTCACAGATCACCACCTCGCTGGTTTCAAGTTAGATGTTTGGACTGTTGATAAGATGATATGAGCTATTTTAAGGCTTGTGATGGATGTTTTTCACACTGTATAATTTGATAAATAGTCCCACAACACATTTCTGTATTTGAAGGACTGCATCTGAAAATCTGCGGCTAACTCGGCTGCTAGCTCGGCGGCTAACTCGGCTGCTAGCTCAGCTATTAGCTCGGATGCTAGCTGCTTAGCTACAGCGAGGGTATGTCCCGTGGTGGCATGTTATCAACATCCAGGGTCTGTAGGTTGACCTACTGACCTCTGATCTGGATGATGTCATCAGCAGGTTGACCTACTAACCTCTGATCTGGATGATGTCATTTCCGAACGACTTTGTTTATGATGGACGTCCTTACCGTTTTGAGCCAGAGTACACGGATGAGGAGCTTGTTGAGACCCTGGATGTTGATAACATGCCACCACGGGCTCGTAGGGGAATAGCACGTAGCAACTAACCCTAGCAACGTATCATAACTAAATATTGGTGACATGAACTAGTTTCTCTGTAGATAATGTGTTATATAGAGGCTGCGCTTCGATGTCCCGTGTACTCGCATTATACGGATATACGTATATACGCAGCGCAACACAGGAGCTAATTTCATCTGAACGACTCCAAATGACACTAAAGTTGTCTCGGTAAGTAAATAATCGTATTTTATGCTAGAAATAAGGTCCAGGTTGTAAAAAAATGGTAATTATCCTTTAATGCAAGATGATAAAAACGACGCTCAAGTTGTGGAGAAGTGTTCTGGCAATTTTGTATTAAAGAGCACAAAGTCATTCATAATTACTCATTTGTATCAGAGAAGGTGAATAATAAGAATCCCCATTACATTTCCTAGTGAAGCAGACAGTTCCTTGTTGTTGGGTGGGGTTTGATGTCATGACAGATTGGTGAATCACAAAAAATGTTGTTATTCAGTATCTTAGCAGCATTTTACCATCAAATCATCATTAGAACATTAATCCTGAGTCATCAGTATAATCATCCTAAAAACATTACGTCATAACGGAGGTAAAGTCAGACTCAAGCAGACATTGGAAGGAAATCACACGGCACAAAACAGTGATGTCTTGTCTTTCCTCCAGATCAAAAACAGAACATTTATAGTAACCGCAGATGTTAAAATGAATGAATTTGATCCAAAATTTCCGCTCACATGTTCAAATTAGCTCCTTTCTCTGAGTGTAACTTGTGTATTTTAGAGGTTTGGACTGTTCATATGATGATACAGATAGTTGAAGGTAATGCTTTGAGTTCTGTCCGTCTCTCTGTTTGACATTCATCTGTACGAAAGATGATAAATATGATGCTCAAGTTGTGGAGGAGATAAGTAAAAATGTTGTTATTCAGTATTTTACCATCAAATCATCATTAGAACATTAATCCTGAGTCATCAGTATAATCATCCTAAAAAACATGAAGTCATAAAGGAGGTAAAGTCAGACTCAGATATTCATGTTTGGAAGGAAATCTGAGGTCTAGTCTTTCCTCCAGATCAATAACAGAACATTTATAGTTTCCAGCTCCTCAAATGTTAAAATTTGCTTCTTTCTCTGAGTGACTTTTTTAGAGGTTTGGACTGTTCATAAGATGACACAAATATTTAAAAAAAAAAAAAAAAGAGACAAACACCTTTCAATAATGCTAATAAATATGAATTATTAATCATTTTGTCATTTTTCTGGTCAAAAATGTCAATGGTTTTCAGTTTCCAGCTCCTCAAATGTTCAGATTAGCTTCTTTGTCTGAGTGTAACTTGTGTATTTTTGATGTTTGGACAGTTGATAAGATGATATTAGCTATTTTAAGGCTTGTGATGGATGTTTTTCACACTGTATAATTTGATAAATAGTCCCACAACACATTTCTGTATTTGAAGGACTGCATCTGAAAATCTGCGGCTAACTTGGCTGCTAGCTCGGCAGCTAACTCGGCTGCTAGCTCAGCTATTAGCTCGGCGGCTAACTCGGCTGCTAGCTCGGCGGCTAACTCGGCTGCTCGGTCAGCTATTAGCTCGGCGGCTAACTCGGCTGCTAGCTCAGCGACTAACTCGGCTGCTAGCTCAGCTATTAGCTCGGCTGCTAGCTCGGCGGATAGCTCAGCGGCTAACTTGGTGGCTAACTCAGCTAACTGGCTAACTGTAGACTGTGGTAGTAGTAGTAGTATGTGCTAGTAACTTTTCACACCAGTAACAGAGGACTTCATCTTCTCTCTGCTTCTGTCTCTTTGTTTCTATAAAGGAGGGAAACTTTAGGTGTGAATTTGTGAGTAATCTTCTTTGTTTTCTGTTTGATATATCTGACATACAGAGAAATGAGTAATGGCAGTTTGGAGACGTGTTAAAAGTAAAGTGAGTGAATTAGTGATGAGAAAGCTCCTCATGCATGAATTATACATCAACTGAAGCCCAACTCATGATCCATGATGATGAAGATATAGAAAAATACAACCCCCCCCCCCCCCCCCCCCCGATCATGTTTCCAGGGGAGCTCGTGTCTTATTGAGAGGATTCGAGCCTCCTGTAGTTCACTCGCTGCCTCTGAGCGTGAAGCTGAAGATCAAGTAGAAGAAGAGAAGAAGAAGAAGAAAATGGCAAATTCTTTCCTTTACCGTTGTGTCGTCCTTCCGGGTCAAATTGACCCCGTCTGTTTTGACTGTTCCTTCTTTCCTTACTTCAGTCCGTCCTTTCTTCCTCCCTCCCTCCTTCTCTCTTTCTTTCCTTCCTCTCTCCCTACCTTACTTCCTCCCTTCTTTCCTTCCCAACCTCCTTCCTTCCTTCCTTCCCTCCTCCCTCCCTCCCTTCTTTCCCTCCCTCCTCCTTTCCTCCCTCCCTCCTACCTTCCTTCCTTCCTTCTTTCCTTCCTCCCTTCCTCCCTTCCTCCCTTCGTCCCTCTCTACCTCCTTTCCTTCCTTTTTCTTCCCTTCCTTTCTTGACTCGAGGACAACAGGAAGGTTAAGTCAGTTTATGAGCTTAAACTTGAGCCCAAGTGTCAATCTTTCAAAATGTGGAGAGAAAAAAAAAAGAAATGTGTCACTCGTCACCGTTTTAAAACCCAGCAGCAGCAGCTCTGTTCTGATAGTTTCTAATCATCATCAGACTTCCTTCCTTCCTTCTTTCCTCCCTCCCTTTCTTCCTTCCTTCTGTCCTTCCTTCCCTTCCTTCCTCCCTCCCTCCGTTCCTTCCTTCCTTCTTTCCTCCCTCCCTTTCTTCCTTCCTTCTGTCCTTCCTTCCCTTCCTTCCTCCCTCCCTCCGTTCCTTCCTTCCTTCTTTCCTTCCTTTCCTTCCTCCCTCCCTCCTTTCCTTCCTTCCTCCCTCCTTCCTTCCCCCATTCCTTCCGTCCTTCCTTTCCTCCCTCTTTTCCTTCCTTCTTCCTCCCTTCCTTCCTCCCTCCTTTCCTTCCTTCTTCCTTCCTCCCTCCTTTCCTTCTTTCCTTCCTTCTTTCCTTCCTTCCTTCTTCCTTCCTTCCTTCCTTCCTTCCTTCCTTCCTTCCTTCCTTCCTTCCTTCCTTCCTTCCTTCCTTCCTCCCTTCCTTCCTTCCTCCCTCCTTTCCTTTCTTCTTCCTTCCTCCCTCCTTTCCTTCCTTCCTTCCTTCCTTCCTTCCTTCTTTCTTGTGTCACTTGTCACTGTTTTAAACCCAGCAGCAGCAGCAGCAGCAGCAGCAGCAGCAGCAGCAGCTCTGTTCTGATAGTTTCTAATCATCATTTATTTTAAAACACAACTGTCTCTGTGGTCTGATCTCCAGAACGGAAACTGATGATTTCTCTGTCATCTGCTGTCTTTCACTGAAAAGAAAGAGAGGGGGGAGGGAGGAGAGGGGGGGGGGGGGGGGCAACAAACAACAACCAAAAATTAAATGAGGAGACGGAGACATGTGATCTTTAACGGACGGGTGGTCGGCTTGATAGAAAGACACGCGTGTGCAGAGATGACAGGCTGACTCTGAAAAATGGATTCAGAGACATGACAGCGAATTATTGACTTCTGTTGTGTTTTACAGCAAGTCAAGAAAAAGTGATGACAGCTCGGTGTGTGTGGGTGTGTGTGTGTGTGTGTGTGTGTGTGTGTGTGTGTGTGTGTGTGTGTGTGTGTGGGTGTGGGTGTGTGGGTGTGTGTGTGGTGCATTCAGGTACCGTGAAATCCAAGCTTTATGTTTGAATCCTGAGTGAAAAGTATAGTTTTATTTCTTTAACCTTCCTGTCTGACTGTTCCTTCTTTCCTCCCTTCCTCCTACCTTCCTTCCTTCCTTCCTTCCGTCTGTCCTTCCTCCCTTCCTCCTACCTTCCTTCCTTCCTTCCTTCCGTCTGTCCTTCCTCCCTCCCTCCTCTCTTTCTTTCCGTCCTCTCTTTCCTCCGTTCCTTCCTCCATCCAACATCCACTTTTCTTCCTTCCTTGTCCTTTCTTCCTTCCTCCCTCCTTTCCTTCCTTCTTCCTCCCTTCCTCCCTCTCTCCCTCCTTTCCATCCTTCCTTCTTCCCTTCCTTCTTCCCTCCCTCCTTTCCTTCCCTCTTCCTCCCTTCCATCCTTCCTCCCTCCGTCCTTTCCTTCCTTCCTCCCTTCCTTCCTTCCGTCCTTCCTTACTTCCCTCCTACCTTCCTTCCTTCTTTCATCCATCCTCCCTCCCTCCTTTCCTTCCTCCTTCCTCCCTTCCTTCCTTCTTCCTCCCTTCCATCCTCCCTCCTTTCCTCCCTTCCTCCTTTCCTTCCTTCTTCCTCCCTCCTTTCCTTCCTTCTTCCTCCCTTCCTCCTCCCTTCCTCCTTTCCTTCCTTCTTCCTCCCTTCCTCCTTTCCTTCCTTCTTATTCCCTTCCTCCCTCCCTCCTTTCCTCCTTTCCTTCCTCCTCCCTTCCTCCTTTCCATCCTTCCATCCTCCCTCCTTTCCTTCTTTGACTCGAGGACAACAGGAGGGTTAAAAGACATTTATCACATGGCCCTGACTCTTTCTATCTTCATGGTCTCTGTAATTTAAATCAGAGTCATACAACTTGAGATAACTACAGTTTTATTCAAGTTTCTAAATCATGTAATTAGAGCCAAGTGTCATCGGCTCCGTTTGTGCTTCCTGCAGTGAATCTGTATCTCTAATTAAATGTTTGTGTTTTTACTAACTCTGAATAAAGGGCTCGGTATCACTTTAAAACGTTGTAATATTAACCCTGACATGAGTTTGTGTTTGGTTATCATAGCAACACTTTTTATCTTAGTATCCATTTATAAGGTTCATAGTGGATGATTAACCCTCCTGTTGTCCTCGAGTCAAGGAAGGGAGGAAGGAAGGAAGGGAGGAAAGGAAGGGAGGAAGGAAGGAAGGGAGGAAAGGAAGGAAGGAAAGGAAAGGAAGGAGGGAGAGAGGAAGGAAGGATGGAAAGGAAGGAGGAAAGGAGGGAGGAAGGATGGAAGGGAAGGAGGGAGGGAGGAAGGAAGGGAGGAAGGATGGATGGATGGGAGGGAGGAAAGGAAAGGAAGGAGGAAGGGAGAGAGAAAGGAAAAGAGGAAGGAAGGAAGGGAGGAAAGGAAGGGAGGAAAGGAGGGAGGAAGGATGGAAGGGAAGGAGGGAGGGAGGAAGGATGGATGGATGGGAGGGAGGAAAGGAAGGAAGGAAAGGAGGGAGGAAGGATGGAAGGGAAGGAGGGAGGGAGGACGGAAGGGAGGAAGGATGGATGGATGGATGGGAGGGAGGAAAGGAAAGGAAGTAGGGAGGGAGAGAGAAAGGAAAAGAGGAAGGAGGGAGGGAGGAAGGAAGGGAGGAAGGATGGATGGATGGGAGGGAGGAAAGGAAAGTAGGGAGGGAGAGAGAAAGGAAAAGAGGAAGGGAGAAAAGAAGGACAGAGGAAAGAAGGAAGGTAGGAACGAAGGAAGGAAGGAGGGAGAAAGGAAAGAAGGAAGGAAGGAAAGAAGGAAGGAAAGGAAGGAGAGAGGAACGGAAATAATGAAGGAAGGAAGGTAGGAGGGAGGGAGGAAAGAAGTAATGAGGGAGGGAGAGAGAAAGGAAAAGAGGAAGGGAGAAAAGAAGGACAGAGGAAAGAAGGAAGGTAGGAACGAAGGAAAGAAGGAAGGAAAGGAAAGAAGGAAGGTAGGAAGGAAGGAAAGAAGGAAAGAAGGAAGGTAGGAGGGAGGGAGCAAAGAAGTAATGAGGGAGGGAGTGAGAAAGGAATAGAGGAATGAAGGAAAGAAGGACAGAGGAAGGTATGAAGGAAGGAAAGAAGGAGGGAGGGAAGGAGGAAATTAAAGTTTTACTCTTCATTAACAGTAAACCACAGTATTCCTTCACAAAGCTGCAATTAACCACATTATTCCCCTGACATTAAACACACCACGCTAAAAGAGATCACATGTCAGCGTTGGCAAGGACATAAAAACTCTTCTTCTCTTATAATTTAACATGATTTGTGGTTCTTCTTCTTCTTCTTCTATGTTGATTTGGCTCAACTCAAATTCCCTTTAATAGCTTCATCCTGATCCTTCCATTCATCTTCCTGAGCCTTCTGCATGAAGGATGGAAGGAGCTCAGATAGTTTGTCAAACTTCTCCTTTTCCAAAGTCAATAATTGGCTTTTTTTTTTTAATTTATAGAGAAGCGGTAATTTAAGTCTAAAAGCTAAAAGCTGATTTTCAATTTAATTTAAGATCATTTAAGATGGGAGCAAAAAAACTAATCAGCTGTCTTCTTTAGTTTTTCATCTTTGTTTGGTGTAAGGAGTTAGGAGGCAGGAAGGAAAGGAGGGAGGAAGGGAGGGAAGAAGGAAGGAAAGGAAAGGAGGGAGGAAGGGAAGAAGGAAGGAAGGAAGGAAGGAAGGAAGGGATGAAAAAGAAGGAAGGAAAGGAAAGGGAGAAGAAGTAAGGAAAGGAGGGAGGAAGGAAGGGAGGGAAGAAGGAAGGAAGAAAAGGAGGGAGGAGGGAAGGAAGGAAAGGAGGGAGGAAGGAAGGTAGGATGGAAGGGAGGAAAGGAAAGAAGGAAGGAAAGGAGGGAGGGAGGGAGTGAGAGAGGGAGTGAGGGAGGAAGGAAGGGAAGAAGGAGGAAGGAAGGGAAGAAGAAGGAAGGAAAAGAGGGAGGAAGGGAAGAAGAAAGAGGGAAGGAGGGAGGGAGGGAGGGAGGAAGGAAGGGAGGAAAGGAAAGAATGAAGGAAGGAAGGTAGGAGGGAAGGAGGAAAGAAGGAAGGACGGAGGGAGAGAGAAAGGAAAAGAGGAACGGAGGAAGAGAGGAAGGAAGGACAGAAGGAAGGGAGAAAGGTGGATGGAAGAAGGAAAGAGAGGTAGGAAAGAAAGAGAGAGGGAGGAAGGGAAAACAGTCGAAACAGACGGGGTCAGTTTGACCCGGGAGGACGACAGGAAGGTTAAATATTAAATTCTGTCTAAACACAAGCAGACATTCATGAGCTTGACCTAAATAAAACAGTCTTAAGTTGAGCAGCATTTAGATTTAAATATAAATATTAATCAATATTATTTAATAATAAATAAATAAATAAATATGATTCAGAATAAATATAAATGTTGCTTTAGATGCAAAGGAAGGATTTAACCTGAGCTTTACATGTACCTGAACGCACCACAGTAGGAAGAGAAAGTACAGTGTGTGAAAGTGTTTGTTGTTTGCTGCTGGAGCTGTGTGTGTGTGTGTGTGTGTGTGTGTGTGTGTGTGTGTGTGTGTGTGTGTGTGTGTGTGTGTGTGTGTGTAGTGTGTAGTGTGTGTGTGTGTGTGTGTGTGTGTGTGTGTGTGTGTGTGTGTGTGTGTGTAGTGTGTGTAGTGTGTGTGTGTGTGTGTGTGTGTGTGTGTGTGTGTGTGTGTGTGTGTTGTCCTGAGGGATAACAGCAGGTTGACTGTCCTGATTCTGTCTGCTGTACTTTACCTGGTCACAGCTCACTAATACAGCCAGCACACACACAGCCTGTAATGTAAACACACAAGTACACACACACACACACACACAAGAGCAACACACACACGCATGCACACACACACACACACACAGAAAAGAACGTGTACACTCTGCAGAGGCAAATGCATATTATGTCAAATGCATAATGCACCCATGTGCACACACACACACACACACACATGAGTTGGTGGTCATACTTAGAAAAAACAGGGACACACACACACACAGACACACACACACACACACACATTTCAGTCCTAATTCTATAAGGGGGTCCAGCATGTCTCCCTTGAAACCTCCAGTCCAATTCATTTGATTTCATTACGGAGAGAGAGAGTAGTAGGAGAGGAGAGAAGGAGAGGGAGAAGAGAGAGAGAGAGAGAGAGAGGGAGGGAGAGAGAGAGTAGTAGGAGAGGAGAGAGGGAGAAGGAGAGAAAGAGAGAGAGGGAGAGGGAGGGAGAGAGGGAGAGGAGAGAGGAAGAGGGAGAAAGAGACAGACAGAGAGAGAGAGAGAGAGAGAGTAGTAGGAGAGGAGAGAGGGAGAGAGAGAGAGAGAGAGAGAGAGAGAGAGAGAGAGAGAAAGAGAGAGAGAGAGAGTAGTAGGAGAGGAGAGAGTGAGGCTGGGTTCTGGGTTGCAGCGGTGGTTTTCATTAGGAGCTGCTGGTTAGAGCTGCGATCCAATTTAGACTGCAGGCTGGCAGAGTGGCGAGCTGTGTGTTTTTATTGGTATTTAATCAGCTCAATTGGGACGTTTTATTAGTGCAACGCTTTGTTTTGGTGGACAGACAAGAACTGTAGGTTATTAGGGGGGCTCTCAAAGTGAGGCTCCGAGTCCCTGCAGGGGGCCCTACAGGGGTTTCCACAGATCCAGAGGAGGATGAGGTATTGAAAATGTGTCCTGCATGGCTCAATAAGGAGCAGGGAAGCACTAAAACCCACCAGAGTCGGAGGTTTGATTCCCTGTACTGAAAATGTCAGGATGCAAATTAAAGCTTTAGTTCTGCAAACTTATCTCAGTGGCAGAGCTCCGAGTGAAGGAACTAAATAAATGTCAGTGATGGGTTTTCTTTTTTTTTCTTTTATCCATTTATAGAGAAGCTTCAGGAAGTTTAGTGAGTTAGTTAATTAGCTTACTTATAAAGCTGTAGGCTAGTGTGATAGCTAATCCAGATACAAGGATTTAGTGCATTTGTTGTGTGTGTGTGTGTGTGTGTGTGTTTCTGTCGTCACTGAACTAGCTTCACATTTAAAGGAAAGGTTTACATTTCATCATATCAAATGATATCTGACACATTTACAGTCTTTTTAGCATCAGATTCCCTCTTAGTGTTTCCTGTTTCTCTGTGGTGGAAGTATAGTAACAAAAAGAGCTACTAAAAACACTGACACGTTGAAACATAGAAGATGAAGATTTGACTCTTCTGGATGCTGAAGCTTCATATTAGCTTCAGATCGATAATTACAGCAAGAAATCCATGTGTCAATCTCCATTTGGGCATCTAAAGACAGTTTTTAAAAATGTTGGCAGGATAGAAGAGATATTGAAGATTTTGGAAATGTTCCAGTGACATTAGCAGTTTGACAAAATAATCTTGACTCGAGGTCGAGGGCTTTCAGCTGCATCTTACTGTTAGTTTTCTCCCTGTTGGAAACCTTCAGAGCTGGTAAAGCTGGTAGTCGTACAGTACAGTCAATGCTTAGAAAGCTGTGACATTGCTTTTAAAGGGAGAAACTGGCTGCAGGATAATGTCTGTCTAAAGGAAAGCATACACCTGTGATCAGTCTGGGAAGAAATTCAGCTGTGTTACATGCTGCCTTCTGTTCCAACTACCTACTTGTTAGCATGATGCTAAGCTAACGGACTCAACTATGCCAAGAAGAAGGAAGGAAAGGAGGGAGGAAGAAGGAAGGATGGAAGGATGGAAGGGAGGAAGAAGGAAGGAGAGGAGGGAGGGAAGGAAGGAAGGAAGGTAGGAAGGAAGGAGGGAGGGAGGGAGAGAGGAAGTGGGGGATGGAGGAAGGAAAGGAGGGAGGGAGGAAGGAAGAAGAAAGGAAGGAAAGTGTTCCTCTTGCATAAAAGACAAAAACGATATGTTTAAAGTTTCTAACCAACTCACACAACCTTTCCTCAGTAAGTTTCCCGCCATTGTTATTTCTTCTTCGTGTCTCACGAGAGCTACGTATGGAGTAGAGACAGCAACACTGCCCCCCCATGGTTTCCAGTGGTACTGCTCCGTATCCGTAAGCTTTATGGAAACGTGCAGAAATACGGAGGAAATGAACGCAGAGCATGAACAGAAGGCTCCGTCTGAATCCAGATCCGTGTTTAACGTTGAGCATAAATGGGCCTTAACATTCACCTGCTCAGTCGCTCCATCCTCAGTTGTTGATTTCGGCATGCAGTGTGGAAACAGTTGATGAAAACCATAGACTGTATAAAAGAAATGGATGTAGCATCCATGACGTCACCCATTGGTTTGTGGACTGCTGAAGCCAATAGTTTCGAATCTAGGCAGCGCCATCTTGAAAATTTCAGGTGCATGCTGGGAAAAATAAAAACACGGATTCTGCTTATATGGGCATGAGGCGGGGCCATGGGCAGAGCGGGGAGGTTGCTATGGTTACGAGGGCTGGATCTCGAGGACATTGGTCAATCAACCTGTCAATCAGGACGTAGCCACGCCCTAATGCATACCCTGCTTTATCGTCACATATAAAATCAGGGAGGCCAAAATGTCCCAAATGAACATCATACTGCATTGAAGAAGGCTTTAAACTAGCGATTGAGACCATAAACACATTTTGAAAATGTTTACTGAGGTTAGAAATCAAGTGAGAAGTTGGTGAATTCTCCATTGACTTGTATAGAGACGGTCGCCCCCTGGTGGCCTTTTGATAGAATGCAGTTCTAAGTTACTTCCACGTTGGCCTCATTTCAGAGGACCAGAACTCTCCGCCTGATGAAAACCCATCGCTGCCATCTCCTTGTCCCATCTTCTCCTCTCCCACATCAATATTTGGTGATTCCATAATAAGACATTTCCCTGTTTTGAATACAGCCACACACTTCCTCTCTGGAGCCTTCGGTCCTCGTCATCCTGGAGAACTTCCCAGAGCTGCTGCGCTCACTCCCGGTCTCTGCCAAACGAGTAATCATGTGGGGACAAATGATGCAGCCCGTCAGCAATCTGAGCTGACCAAAAACAATTTTAATGACCTTTTTTTAACTAAGTTAAGTAATTGTGGAAAGTCTGTTTATATTTCCAGACTTATTCCCACACTAGCTTGAATCCTCAGCCTCCACACTTTGGCTCCAGTCTGCCGGCAGATTTCACAGTAAAGGTTTTTATTGACAGTTTTAATCTGGTTTATGATTGTTTGTCTTCAGGGCTGACGGAGTCCAATCCAGCAAGCTTTGAAGCCAAATGCTACAGACTAGATTGACTTCTTTGGCCTCATGTCTTTGATAAATGACGATATTCACTCTCTAAAAACAGACTATAGGAGAATAGAAAGCCTGTGGAAAGCCTTTTAAGTTACTGAGGTTAAGGGGTTTGTAACTTCTCCTAATAATCAGAACTGACCAGTGCAACCTCCTCATCATTATATTATATAAAGATGAATCAAAACTATTAACTGTTGTTGGGTTTTTGATTAACTGCGACCTAACTAGGCTAACGTTATCCATCATACTTTTACTGGAGCTTCTAGATAGTTGAGATTATTTGGTATAACTTGTTTCTAAGTTGTATCTTATCTTATTTAAAGAGTGTGTAAAGTGAATTCAGACATTTTCTTCTAAACACATTAAATAGGTCATAAATATATTTCTAAAAAAGGTGTAAAAAGCATTTCAACCATTTAGATTTGAATTGTGGAGCTAGGCTTCACAAACTGTGTTTCAACATTTCTGTGTTCAGGATTTAGTGATTAGCATAAACCCGCCCCTGCTGCTGTAGAGGTATAAATATATTCAGCACACACTACTACTACAGTCTACAGTTAGCCAGTTAGTTGAGTTATCCGCCGAGCTAGCAGCCGAGTTAGCCGCTGTGCTAGCAGCTGAGTTAGCCGCCGAGCTAGGAGCCGAGTTAGCAGCTGAGTTAGCCGCCGAGCTAGCCGCCGAGTTAGCTGTTGAGTTAGCAGCAGAAAGCTCTCAGACGTAGTGTCCATGTTTCTGGTAGAGGTGGTGACTTTGATTGACAGGTGACACTTGGTAGGGGGCGGGGTTTCAGCGAACTCGGAGGCCACGCCCACAGCGTTTGGGAGCAGAGAAAGAGGCTGATTTTTACACAACTTTGAAGCCTAATTTCATATATTTGGTGATTTTTTTAATCATTCAAATTTGGCAGGGTGGTTAACAACACACTTTTCTGTGGTATGTCAAACTCAGAACACATATTTATTCTTACTTTACACGGACTTTAATATTTTCCTCTTATCTTCCCCTTATCTCGTGCTCCTCTCAGTCTACAATACTAAAATGTTTTTCTCCAATAACACATCAAGATTTCACCAATTTGTATCAACAGCATGAAAACTTCTTCTTGTCCTTTTGACATTTTACCAACATCTCTTCTTAAAAACATAATTATCGGTCCTGCTGTGCTCTCCATAATCAGCATCTCTCTGTTGTCTGTCTGTGTCCTTCCTCAAGTCAAACAAGCTTTTATTCAATTCAACCACTTCTTTACAAAATCTAACCTCGATCCTTCTCCCCCCAAAAAAACTACTACAGTCCCATCTCCCAGAAGAATGTGGTTGCTAAGCAGCTCGCAATTATAATAGATGAGCGTAACATATTTGATAAGTTTCAGTCTGGGTTCTGATGGTTGAGCTCAACAGAAAAAGCTGTCTGAGTCTTGAATGATATCTTGATGCACAGTGATAGAGTGATAGGAGAATATTGTGTTGGATATCAGTGCAGGTTTTAATACTAAGGACTACTGTAACTTGCTTGGGAGACTTTGACAGTGGGAGGATATCTCTGTATCAGCTCTGACAGGAGTATTTGCAGTTTCTGTTGGTGCTTTTGCCCCTTTGCTTGCATCTCTGTATTTGTGGTGTGCACCAGGGTTCAATCTTTGGTCCTCTTCTATTTGCCTAGTATCCTTATGCAGATAATGAGACACTTTTAAAGGCATCTCCTGTCACTTCTATGCAGATGATAATGCTCTTTTAAACCTCTAAACAATATTTATTTAGAGTCCATCGATATGAAGCATCTTCATAAACTATAAGCCCATATTAAAGCGATGGTTCGGCGTACTTGCGACCTAGCTTCATTTGCACCATGAGGTCAATCTAAACACCACCTCAGCCCTTTTTTTCATTTGATTGGAAATTAGTGGAGTTAGAGCCATTAGCCGAATGTCTTAGCACAGGCGCTAACGGGACCACCAGTGTATCTGGTAAATGACACCACTAATTATGCCTGGATTGTTATCAAACTCTGCGTCTACTGTTAAAGCTGTAAACACCGTCGAAATATCGCACGATCACGCACAGATCTCTAGATGTGATGTGCGGGATCTCGCGAGACCACACAGTATTTCAGCGATCGTGTGAGATTTGACGATGGTTACAGCTTTAGCAGTAGCTGCAGAGTAAAAGCCATCAGGTAAGTGTTATTTTAATAAACTACTGGTGTACTGACAAACTTTCCAATGCATGTATTTATGAGTAAAAAGCCTATTTGTACTACTGTAGAAGTTTGATAACAATCCAGGCATTATTAGTGGGGTCATTTACCAGATACACTGATGGTCCCGTTAGCGCCTGTGCTAAGACATTCGGCTGGTGGCTCTAACTCCACTATCTTCCAACCAAATGAAAATGAACGGCTGAGGTGGTGTTTAGATAGACCTCATGGTGCAAATGATGCTAGGTCGAAATTACACCGAACCATCGCTTTAAGATAGGAAAGGCAGCATACCGCCAGAGTCTGAATGCTGGTTTTGTTGGTTGATGGAAACCTTTAAATGAGTCTTTTTGGATATCATGGCGGTCATGGTTGTGATGTGGAGGAAGCAGGTAGAGGAATAGAAGGTGTAAAAGACAGAATTGCAGCAGTATTTAAAGGAGACCTATTATTCTTATTTATCTAATCCTTATCCTATGATCTTATTATTTATTCTGACACTCTATTAGAGTAGCTTTATATGGTATCCAGTTAAAAACTCCTTACTTATCTTCTACTGGTCCTTTATGCAGCTGCTCAGTTCAGCCTCTGTCTATTAACAGGCTGTTTTAGCTCCTGTCTCTATATAAAGACCCCCAACTCATCCATCTAATGAGCCCACTCTGCTCTGATTTGCTTTATTTAAGGAAGCTTTTTGAGTTTGCAATATCAGAGTTGTAAGTTACCACTGATGCAAACCCAATGTTTCTTGCTTCACTGCTTCAAATTAAAAGCTTTTAAATAACTAAATAACAATGTGTTCCTCACCGAATTAGCCAGAGCTTCATCAGCTGCACTAAAAACCAGTTACGAGGACAACATGTGGAGATATGTGTAGAAGTAATGCAGGGAGGAATAGTACCAGCTGAAGCACAGTGATGATGATGATGTTTGATGAAGAGTTGCAGACGACCAGCACACCTCCAGGTTAAATTATGTCACTTCTTAGTGCTGTGTAATGGAAAAACACTCACAGCATGACATGCAAACAATGGAAAAATGCAACGTTAGTGGAGCAGTGAACCGGCAGGGTGCTAAAATGCATTTAAAAGTAGAAGAAGAAGAAGCTTCAGCAGTGTGAGTTAGTCATATCAAGTGATATCTGACACATTTACAGTCTTTTTAGCATCAGATTCCCTCTTAGTGTTTCCTTCCATTTGGAAGCTGAAGCTTAATATTAGCTTCACATCAACTTTATTATTATGAAAGGATCTTCTAATGGTCTGCTTAAATTGCTTAAATTGTTCATTTGGGCTCCTGTTGTCCTCAAGTCAAGAAAGGAAGGGAGAAAGGAAGGGAGAAAGGAGGAAGGAAGGAGAAAGGTAGGGAGGAAGAAAGAAGGAAAGGAGGAAGGTAGGGAGGAAGAAGGAAGGAAAGGGGGAAGGGAGGAAGGCAGGGAGGAAGAAGATAGGGAGAAAGTAGGAAGGAAGGAAAGGAGGGAGGAAGGAAGGAAGGGAGAAAGGAGGAAGGAAAGGTGTTAGGTACGAAGGAAGGAAAGAAGGATGGAAAGGAGAAAGGAGGAAGCAAAGAAGGAAGGAAGGTAGGAAGGAAAGGAGGAAGGAAAGGAGGAAGGGAGGGAGGAAGAAGGAAGGAAAGGAGGAAGGTAGGGAGAAAGGAGGAAGGTAGGGAGGAAGAAGGAAGGAAAGGAGGAAGGGAGGAAGAAGATAGGGAGAAAGTAGGAAGGAAGGCAAGGAGGAAGGAAGGAAGGAAGGGAGAAAGGAGGAAGGAAAGGTGTAAGGTACGAAGGAAGGAAAGAAGGATGGAAGGGAGAAAGGAGGAAGCAAAGAAGGAAGGAAGGTAGGAAGGAAAGGAGGAAAGGAGGGAGGAAGGAGGAAGAAAGGAAAGGAGGAAGGTAGGGAGGAAGAAGGAAGGAAAGGAGGAGGGTAGGGAGGAAGAAAGGAAGGAACAGTCATAACAGACGGGGTCAATTTAACCCGGGAGGACGACACGAAGCTTAACACACTTAAAAAATGTGAACCTGTCCCTTTAAACTTCTATTTTGTTCAGGAAGTTAATTACAAACTTATTAAATATATGTCAATATAAATTTAAAATACTTCTATTTACATGTAGTTACAGAGATCATGTTCTTTCCTTTTCATATAAAGTTTGAGTTATAGGATATGAGCAACTTGAGCTATCACTGTTACAACTAATAATAATTAAATTTCCAAAACCACGTGACTTTCATTAAAATTATTTTTTTTAAATAGTTGTGAGCAAGGAAATGGCAAGAATAGGTTTGGAGGTGGGAAAAAAGGAAAAGAGAGAAATAAGAGGGAGGGAGAGAGACAGAGAGAGAGAGAGAGAGAGAGAGAGAGAGAGAGAGGGAGGAGGAAGGGAATGAGTGAGCGAGAGAAAAGGGGAGGAGACAGCAGAGAGAGAGAGAGAGAGAGTGTGAATATGACTTTATTCGGGAGTCTGATCACACACTGAGCTCCAGTGAGCGCAGAGAGGAGGAGAGCAGAGCGGCTTCAGCTGTTCAGACATCAGATGAGAGGAGAGGAGAAAGGAGAGAGGAGAGAGGAGAGGTACTGATGATGAAAACACTTCTCAGACAACCCCCCCACTCATTTAACCAAACTATGACTATAACACACCTCCTTTAACTTCTGACTCGTGCGTCTCCGTCCCCGCTGCAGACAGTCTGAAGTAGATCACATATTAACATGACACGATGAATGGAGTTGTTTGAGCTGGAAGTTTATCTGAAGCACTGTGTGTGGAAGTCTTTTCCTTTTCTTGTAAAAACACTGATGTGAAACGTTCAGACAATGGTTTACACATTGCGTTTTAAACTCTCATCATCCTGCTTTTATTTTTTTGCCTTCGGTTAAAGTTTTATACGTTTTATTTTAACGTCTGAGGTCAATTTTCAAGACTTTGCATGAGGTGAAACAAATTGTGACGCGGATCAGAGACATATAATGGCTAACAACGGGCTGTTTTCCATAAAACTGGCTCTTTATTATCGCTGCTGCCTGTGAATAAAAGTCCACTTTACGGCTGCTGCGTTATTCCGCACAATAAAGCCAGAGGAAATGTCCTCCCGCTGAACAAACAGCGCTATCACTCAATCTCTCTCTCTCTCCCTCTCTCTCTCTTGCTCTCTCTCTCTCTCTCTCTCTCTCTCTCGAGCGCAGAGGACAGCACACACACACACACACATACACACACATATGCGCACACACACCACACGCAGGCGCTCGCCGACATACCGACACACACCGCTGTATCACACCAATGTCATTGCCGAGCTCGTGCTGCTGAGAGCCGCACGCTCACAGACTGACTGACTGACTGACTGACCAAACTGACTGCTCTCCTCCTGTCCGCTGTTCCCGCAGACACACACACACTCTCTCTCACACACACACACCGACCAGGCACACACCGGGAGGAGGATGGCCGGGGACGGGATGCTTTTCTCGGATGGAGAGCCGGCGGCGGCGCCCGCGTAGAGTCCGGAGCTCCTTCAGCGGGAAACAACATCAGACAAGACTGTTCCTCTGTCTTTAATCGGTGAAATAATCACCTCCTTAGATCCACTGATCCATTGATCCTATTGATTGGTGAGTAGGAGGAGAGAGAGAAGGGGGGAGCCTGCGCGCACCGGAGACGCCGGGACCATGATCCGGAGCTGCACGGGGGTTATCAGTGAAGGATAGAGCCGAGAGGAAGAAAAGGAAGAAGAAATATTAAAAGGAGAAGGTTTATAATCGTTTCAGCTCGTGCAACATACATTCACTAATCTCATTCAACTATTGATCCATTGATTGGTGACTGTTTTGCGCGCCGGGACCATGCTCCGGATTTGCTTGAGAGTTATATCTGAAGGTTGGAGAAGAAAAGAAGAATAAAAAAAATATTTAAAAAAACAACAAAAAGAAGGTTGTTGTTTATCTTCTTTTTTTGCTGAATCGATACGTGTATTATTGACCCCCCAGTGATCGGTGACGGCTCCGTGTTTTTGGGAGAAAGAACCGGAGGAGGTTGTTAAACTCGAGGCGGGAGCGCATCGGGAGACCCAAAACCGGGGGACCATGATCAGGATCTTCCCGGATTTCAGCGTCCAGGTGACGGCCTCAGCGGCCGGAGGAGCCATGGGTGGAGGCGGAGGAGGAGGCGGCGGAGGTGGCGGGATGGTGACCGGACCCCCGGTGGGTCGGGTGCCGGTGCCGGTCCCCGGAGCCACGAACGGGACCCAGCAGGGCGTGCAGGGAATCACCGCCTACCAGCAAAGGTATGTGGGATGCAGAGAAAGAAAAACGACCTGTAGCGTTATGAGTATGAGATAGAAAATCAGTTTAATCTGTATTTTTTCTGAAGTGTGCACATCCACACTTAGAGAAAAAACACTTTAATATTCATTTGGTGTGTTTTTGCTCTTTTGAAAGTGAGTTTCAGGCTGAATTTAGAATAAAATCTAAATATATTTCCTCTTTATTTCACTAAAATCCATTTTAATCTGTTATATGATCAAGTATTGTTGGGCATTTCTAACTCAGTGGTCACTTTTTGTTTGATATATATATTTATTTTTAAAGATATGAGGTCACAGCTATGTTGGTATTTTATATCAAAGCTCTCAGAATCATGCATAACCCCAGAGTGCATCAGTCTTTATGCATAAAGCTGGATGCAGAGGGTTTAAATGGGATCAGTGGAGGTCTATACGGGGATAAATGTCACAGAAATGTTGCAGTTTTTTTTTTTATTCTCACTTCTTCTTTCTATTTATTCTGAAATGGAGAAAAGCAGCATCTGGTTTACTTCTGGTGCAACACAAGAGGATAAAAAATCCAACATCTAACATCTCAGTTTTTGGGGGATTATTAAGCAATGAGTGTTTGTTGGTAGAGGTGGAAAGAGATAGAGGTGGAAGAAAGTGGTGTAATTTAGAAAAAGAGACAAGAAGTATATGAGGCGGCTCAGGAGTGGAAATAGAAGAGGTGAAGTTCAACTGTTCAAGTCTATTATTCAGTAGAAATATACCAACACAGGCTTCTGCTAATTCAGTGGAAACAGGAGGAGGTGATTTATCGAAAATAGCAGATGAATTATTTCAGTGTAAAAAAAAAAAAAAGAAAAAGAAGAAAAAAAAAATAAAGAGAGAGAAATGTTGAAGTGTTTTCCAGTCCGTCATGAAGCCGCGGCTCCTCGAGGAGTCCAACCGCTTTTTCTGGTGACAATTCACTCCATCCGCCCCTCTCTGTTATTTCCTTATTTCTCCTCCACTCTGAATCTAAATGATTGCCTCCCTGTCCGGCCGCTCAGTAGGGTTGTTTTTTCTAATCATCTGAAGCCGTGGGGGGGCCCAAACATACACCACACACACACACACACACACATTTATACACACACACACACACACACATTCTCTCTCGCCTTATTACCCGAAAACTCTCCATATTATGAATGTGTGTGTAAAGTCTAAAAGCTATGGGGAGCAAACACGACATAAATCACAGCCGGGGCCTCTCACACTGCACCGAGAAGCGTCTTAGTCCTCCAAAAGCAACAAATACGAAGAGAATAAGGGGCCGTATTGTTATTTAAAGCAGGGCTTTCTGGGCACACACACACACACACACACACACACACACACACACACACACCCCTCTGACCCCCCATACTGGAGGATTTTGGGTTGTGGACTGTATGTTAGTGTCCATATATGAGGAGGTGAGGATTAGACTCTGACATTAAAACCTGCAGGAATTTAACTATGTCATCATTTTGGACCCGGCACAACTCTTCGAGGACCTTTTCGGGGCCCCATGAACCGTAGTTTTGAGAACACCAGGCCTCTTGTTTTTTATAAAAGCTGGACTCCACCACTCCACCACTCCACTCCATCTCCAACTAACAAATGATTTGTTTGCGTGCAGATCTCAAACAGCCGCAGAGCCTCGTCTCATCCAAACAGGACATTAAAAAATGAAGAAGAAAAAAAAAAAACTCCTCCCTGTCCATCTTCACATCCTGCGTCTTCATCACTCCATCGTCTAGCTGCCCCTCTCTCTCTCTCCATCTCTCTCTCTCTCTCTCTCCATCTCTCTCTCTATATATATATACATAATGTTTCCCCCAACAAACAGCTGGGAGCTAATATGTTTATACATTACGCTCCATTATCCACGTCGCCTCCGTTTGACTGCTCTCAGTAAGCAGAGCTGAGATGGAGAGAGAAAGAGAAAGAGGAAGGGAGAGAGGAGAGAGAGAGAGGAAGGGAAAGAGAAAGAGTAGCCGAACCTCATCCGTAAAGAAACGGGGTAAAAGGTGGGGAGGAAAGCGCTTGTTTCAACGTTCAACGCCGGGAACGTCGAGGTCAAAACACTCAAATGAGAATCAGGAGCGATGCTGCTGCTGCTGCTGCTGCTGCTGCTGCTTCCGTCTCACAGCTGGAGCACAAACACATTTAAACACCTCAAAATATCTTTAAATTTATAAAAACTAAAAAGTGTAAACTCATCTGAGGAGGAGGGAAGCAGGTGTTTGTCTGTGGAGTCTATGGGCGGAGGAGGAGGAGGGGGGGGGGGTGCAGAGGGGGAGGCTGGGGGTCAACCTTGTGACCTTTCAGCTTCAAGCTTCAGACTGTCACATGACCAAAAAAAAGCAAAAAAAAAAAAAAAACAGCACTCTTTTTATTTATTACTTAATTTGTCTATTTTTTGCTTCTGAATTGATCTTTTTAACGCACCGATGGCATCGAAGCAGCATCAGTTCATCCCGGCTCACTTTTAACGCTAACGTATTTTATTTCATCTCGTTTTTCGGGGGTCTGAAATGACTCGAATTAAAAATATCTGCAGGTAAAAAAAAAAATCTCAAACAGCTGATGAGCATGATGAGCATGATGAAGCAGAAACACACACACGCTGTCGTTGTCACACCTTTTTCCTCAATGCATAACTACACGTGCGTTTTGAGTGGTAGCGGTAATATGGGGGGGGGTGGGGGGGGAAGTATGGGGGGGTACTGAGGGTCACGGTTCCTCCTCTCCAGTCTTTATTTTCCACCACAGCAGCGCCTGTAACCCCGTGTTTGTGTGGAGAATACCCAGCATGCCTTTGACCTTGACAGGGCATTGGTATAGAGAGAGAGGGGTGGGGGTGGTTTAAGGGAGGGGGGGGGGGGGGCTTTTCAGCTTGCAGGGCTGCAGCCTGGAGGGGTTAATCACACAGCACACCGATTAGCTTACAATGAATTATACATTAAAAAAAAAGGAGGAATTTAAATGAATGTTGAAGAAGAAGAAGAAGAAGAAGAAGAAGAGTGTAGTTTCTGTTGCAGGATAATGAGCCATCACATCAAAGTCTGCAGGAGAAAATATATTTTAGTGGCATAAAATATCAAAAAAAAAGTGCAGAATAATTAAGATGAAAGGAGGAGTTTTGTTCACATTTAGAGAAAACAACCCCCCCCCCCTTAAATAACCCCCCCCCCCCATATATATTCATGCAGATGCAAAACAGAAGCAACAAGAATAATGCAGCAGTTAGAAAAGTTTGAATGAATTTAGTAAATTTGAAGTGAGACGTTTTGTGCTGTGATGTGTTTATTGTGTGTGTGTGTGTGTGTGTGTGTGTGTGTGTGTGTGTGTGTGTGTGTGTGTGGAGATGCATGGATTTGATTTACAGGGCAACCATCCAAATAAATCACCCATCACCCCCCTTCCTCCCCCTTCTCCCCCCCCCCTATCCTCCTCTTCCTCTATGCACATGCTGGGTGGTGGTGGTGGGTTTTTTTTGTGATGGTTAAAAAATGTGATAATAACCCCGCGGTGCAACCTGTAATACAAGGAGAGAGAGAGGAGAGGAGAATTAAATAAAAAAACAAACACACATATATATAACAGACACACACACACACACACACACACACACACACACATACACACATAAACTGACTCCAACTGCAACTGAGTGGCGTTGTTGCGCCGGGGCTGGAGAAAACACCGGAGATCTGTGGTGTCCCTTTTATTTTTTCCTGAGAGCAGCTCGAGGAGAGAAAAAAAAAAATGCTCCGAAAAACCCACACAGAGACTTTGACCTCCGAGCGGGGATTTTAACGGGGATGTAGGCTCTGCAGCGACGGCGAGAATGTAAAGATTGGACCAGCCGCCTGGTTTTTTTGCTTCTTTTTTTTTTTTCCTCCTGCTTGCTTCTGCTTCTTCTTCTTCTTCTTCCTCCGGAGTGCATGCAGGAAATTCCTCTATAGTGCCAAAACCGAAACGTGTGAAGAGAGAGAGAGAGACACAAGAGAGAGAGACACACACAGAGAGAGAGAAAGAAGGGGAGAGACAGCGGGGATCTGAGAGGCATCCACCCCAGGTTCCCCCTCACTTCACTCGGCATGCCTCTGCTGCTGCAGCCCGGTCCCTGCCCGTTGTTTCCACGCTGAGCAACGGCGGCGGAGGAGAGAGACAAGCACAAGACGCACGCACACACACACGCACACGCACGCCCCAACACATATACACACACACACACACACACAATCACACTCACACACACACACACACACACGGACATGGCTTTGTCTTAACACACCGACCATGACGCATTGCTGTCAGGGCGCAGCGCACCGCCGTGGCTCCCCGTCCACATAAATACATCAGAGGGGGAGGAAGAAAAAAAAGAGAGAGAGAGGAAAAAAAAAAAAGAAGAGAAAGTAAGAAATCAAATAATTGTTGCAGGAAGATGGCGCCCACCAAGCCGAGCATCCAGCAGGACCCGACACGGAGAGAACGGTAACGAGGCTTGGATTTTTGTTCCTGCACACACTCCTCCTCCTCCTCTTCCTCCTCTTCCTCCTCTGCATGTTTACAGCTGCACACAAGCGGGGTTGTTTTATTGTGAGCCTGGAGGTGTCAGGAGGAGAGAACGCTGTTACCCTTTCCAGAGGAGGGTCGAGGTGTGCGTGCGTGCCCGTGTGCGCGCGTGCGTGTAGATGTGTGTAGATGTGTGTGTGTGTGTGTGAGAGAATGAGAGAGGAGGCTTGTGGCGGGGGTAACAGGTCGGTTGGCTGACAGTCTTTGCTTTGCTTTGGTGTCGTCTCGCCTTTACTGCCCATGTGTGTGTGTGTGTCTGTGTACGTGCATGTGTGTGTGTGTGTGTGTGTGTGTGTGTACCTTGACGTGCACGTGGGCGCGTGCAGTTTAGGAAGCAATGCAATGTGTTGATGCTCCAAGCAAGCAAGGTGTGTGAGCGTCGAGGAAAAACATGTGCATCCATCGATGACAAACCTGCCTCAGTGTGTGTGTGTGTGTGTGTGTGTGTGTGTGTGTGTGTGTGTGTGTGTGTGTAGGCAAGAGTACTACTGCTGTCCTTGTGTGTGTGTGTGTGTGTGGCTCAGAGGAATTAACAGGAAGTTTGTATGTGCGCGTGGGTTTACCTGTGCACAGCTCCACCTGACCGTGACCCCAGAAGCAGCTCAGCGGGCTCAGGTTTTTTTTAAGGTGGAGGTGAGAGGTTAGAGGAGTAATTAAGGTGGAAACATGAATAATTGTGTTTTTCTGTGTGTTTTTAATGTTTTCTGCTCAACTGGTGGATTCATTCCTATCATGCACCCCCCCCCCTTCCCACCCCCACCCTCTCTCCCACACACACAGACATGATGTATGCTGCTCAGTCTGTGTGGTGTGTATATTACTGTACACACACGCTGATGATGGAAACACACACACACACACACACACACACACGTCTTACCTCACCTGTTGATTTCGACATATTGTAATCTATATTTTTAGACGTTTTCTTTCAGTTGGTTGGTTCAGAGATGACAAGCAGACATAAATCTGGCTGAGCTGACGGAGCTGATGGAGCTGATGGAGCTGTGTGTATATTGAGTGTTGGAGGTTATTACTGTAACTCTGACAGGCTGATGATTTACAGATGACATATAAGCAGGATTATGTTGTTTCTACGGTGCTAATGGGGCACATTGGGCACAATTATATGGATACGAATATCTATCTGTATCTCTGTGTGTGTGTGTGTGTGTGTGTGTGTGGTGTGTGTGTGTTCCTCTATGTTTCTCTATGACGGGCAATCATTCGTATAACTTCTGATTCTTCTCTCTTTTCCGTTTCCTCTGCATTTGCACAGATATTGACTCTAAATGCAACTTCAACCTTTTCAAATGTCCTTTTTTTTTAATGCATTTTATTTTATTTTAGATATATTCTATATTTGACTCATTCTGCAGCTTATTATTAATATATATAATAGATATGAATACATATTTAATCACCTGTTGATACATACTGGTCTATTATATTGAGTCTATGATGTATTAGTGTTAATATAAAGGACTCAGGTTGATTTAAAGAAGACACCTGACTATATATTATACTCTATTATACTCTATTCTATTCTCTTATATTCTATTTTATGGTTTTTTCTGGATATGAATACATATTTTTATTCACCTGTTGATATAGAGAGATGATAAGCAGACACACACTGGCCTATTATATTAAGTCTATGATGTATTAGTGTATAGATATAAAGGACTCAGGTTGATTTCCTCACCTGATGATTGATTTAAAGAAGACACCTGACTATCTTTTATACTTTATTATATTCTCTTATATTCTATTTTATGGTTTTTCTGGATATGAATACATATTTAATCACCTGTTGATTTAGAGAGATGATAAGCAGATACACACTGGCCTATTATATTAAGTCTATGATGTATTAGTGTATTTATAAAGGTCTCAGGTTGATTTAAAGAAGACACCTGACTATCTATTATACTCTATTATACTCTATTATATTCTATTTTATGCTGTTTCTGGATATGAATACATATTTAATCACCTGTTGACACACACAGGTCTATTCTATTGAGTCTATGATGTATTAGTGTATATATATAAAGGACTCAGGTTGATTTCCTCACCTGATGATTGATTTAAAGAAGACACCTGACTATATATTCTATTATATTTTATTCTATTTTATGGTTTTTCTGGATATGAATACATATTTTTATTCACTTGTTGATTTAGAGAGATGATAAGCAGACACACACTGGCCTATTATATTAAGTCTATGATGTGTTAGCGTGTGTATTTATAAAGGACTCAGGTTGATTTAAAGAAGACACCTGACTATATATTCTATTCCCTTATATTCTATTTTATGCTGTTTCTGGATATGAATACATATTTTTTAATTCACCTGTTGATTTCGAGATCTCGAGCAATCAGACGACTTCGATTATTATTATTATCTACTCTTATTTCTTCTTCTTCTTTTATCAGTTTTTGGTTTCAAACACTAAAATAGATCCTCAGCTAATGTTATTTCTAATAGATTTTCAGCTTTTAGAGAAGAATACGTTATATATTATATATTATATATTATATATTACTCACCTGTTGATTTAGACATGACGTATGAATATATAATATATTGATTTAGAGATAAAAAGGGGAATCACATAACACTGATTCCTATTCTGATTTCTTCATGTTTTATCTGCATTTGACTTTTTATTGATTTGATGGAAATATAACTTTAACCTGTTGTTTTAAATGGGTTTATTCTACATTATTATATTATATTATATTATATTATATAGCATATTACTGTTCATAATGGCCTCTGTCATTCTATTCTACTCTATGTTATTCCATATATATGAGATATTGATGATAATGGATAATGGACACATATCATTTCTATATATATATTATTTATGATTATTACCTGTTGATTTAGAGATGACAAAGCAAACACACCACTCTGCTCTGCTCGTGTTATTTTCTCTGCAAATTATTATTTTTTATTTTTTATTCAATTTTCCAGCATTTGACTTTATTAGCTGGAAACAAAAACTGGAGCTTTAATATCTGAACCTGTTGTTTCAGACGGGGTTTTATGGACTCTGGTATATTGTGCATTGGTGGTTTTATAGTATTGGCTTGGTGATGTGATGTAGTGTAGGAGAATATATATTTCTGCAGGTGTGAATACAGAGTAAGTTGGATTCTTCTTGTTTGGCTGCAGGTTTTAAAGCTTTTTGCATTTTTACAAGTTGGAAACATGTTGGATGATTTCTCTGTTAGAGCATGACTGGAGGATAAAGGAGATTAGATTGAAGCTGTTGTCAGTCATTGTATTTTATTTTGAAGGGGTGTATATATATATATATGTGTGTGTGTGTGTGTGTATGTGTGTGTGTGTGTGTGTGTGTCTCCTCTTTGTAAGCTCGACACTAACATCTATTGTTATGAAGGAGAAGCTACAGCAGCAGATCATTTTGTTCCGGCTCACTGATGTTGTCGTCTCTCTCTCTCTCTCTCTCTCTCTCTGTCTCTCTGTCTCTCTCTCTCTCTCTCTCTCTCTCTCTCTCTCTCTCTGTCTCTCTCTCTCTCTCTCTCTCTCTCTCTCTCTCTGTCTCTCTCTGTCTCTCTCTCTCTCTCTCTCTCCTCTCTCTCTCTCTCTCCTCTCTCTCTCTCTCTGTGTCTGTATCTCTGTCTCTGCCTCTCTCTCTCTCTCTCTCTCTCTCTCTGTCTCTCTATCTGTCTCTCTCTCTGTCTCTCTGTCTCTCTCTCTCTCTCTCTCTCTGTCTCTCTCTCTCTCTCTCTCTCTCTCTCTCTCTCTCTCTCTGTCTCTCTGTCTCTCTATCTGTCTCTCTCTCTTTCTCTCTCTCTCTCTCTCTCTCTCTCTCTCTCTCTCTGCTCGACCGCCGGCTCGTCGTCGTGTCGCTGCTTTTTTATTTCCTGCAGTTTAACAACGTGACACCTGCTCTGGGAAAATAAACCCTGCAGCTGCTCGCTCTGGACAATCATTTAAAAGTTACACAGCAAAATAGTTTATTTTTTAACACAGTGTTTCTGCAGTAGTGTAATTATTTGTAAAACTCATATGTGTGTGTGTGTGTGTGTGTGTGTGTGTGTGTGTGTGTGTGTGTGTGTGTGTGTGTGCAGCTTCAGAGTTTTTTACTGATCCAGATCTGATGATTTTATTCTAAGTATGAAAATATAACTGAATGTGCACAGAGTCACACTGTGTCAATCCAACTCCAACTTTGAGAGGTCAAAAGACTAGAAAAATGCTATAAGGAAGGAAGGAAGGACGGAAGGAAGGAAGGAAGGGAGAGAGGAAGGAAGGAAAGGAAAGGAGTAGGGAGGAAGGAAAGAAGGAAAGGAGGGAGGTAGGGAGAAAGGAAAAGAGGAAGGATTCAACTGTGTGTGAATGTGACATGTAGTGTAAAAGCACTTTGAGAGATCACAAGACTAGAACAATGCTATAAGGAAGGAAGGAAGGACGGAAGGAAGGAAGGAAGGGAGAGAGGAAGGAAGGGAGGAAGGAAAGGAGTAAGAAGGAAGGAAGGTAGGGAGGAAAGGAGTAAGAAGGAAGGAAGGAAGGAAGGAGGTAGGGAGAAAGGAAAAGAGGAAAGAAAGGAGTAAGAAGGAAGGAAGGACAGTGGAAAGAAGGAGGGAAGGAGGGAGGAAGGAAGGAAGAAAGGGGATGAGAGAGGAAGGAAGGAAGGGAGGAAAGAAGGAACAGTCAAAACAGACGGGGTCAATTTGACAAGAAGGTTAACTATAGATTTAAAATAAGTAATATTTTAAAGGAGCAAATCTCATATTTGAAACATCCAGTCGAGGCTGCAGTACGACTTACGTTTTCCTGCAGAGCATCACCACATATATTAAAACCTTTAATAATAACATGCATGTGCTACTTTCCCATCGTTGAACATATCAGATATATATTTCTGCTGTTTTTGCTTTTCTTGTTTTTCTTGTTTTTCTGCTGCTGAAGACGACACAGACAGAGATGGTTATCATTTACTAAACTGATTCTTGGACACATTTTATATGTTGTGCAGAAAGTCATATTGTAATAATTATCACTTGGATAGTCTAAAAATCATGTTTATCCCTCCTCATCCTAGAAAAAAAAAAGAAAAAAAAAAGAAAACCCAGTCTTGTTTTGATCACACATTATTTTTGAAAAGTAACTTTGAGAGATTTTGGTAAATTTAACTTATGGTGACAACTGTTGAGCTGCATTTTATAACAGTATAAAACAGTTTTTATGCATGAGCCATAACTGCTATAAAAGCTCCAAAACCTAATTTTTTATATAGTTGCAATAACAGTTTTTATATGTGCAATAATAAGGAAGCATGTAGAATATATATAGTGTATTAGTTTAGCACTAAATATTTATTTATTAGAGTTATTCTATCTTTTATAAGCACTTTTTAAACTTTAACTTATGGTGGGAAGGAAGGAGGGAGGACGGAAGGGGGGGAAAGGAGGAAGGAAAGGGAGGAAGAATGAAGGAAAGGAGGGAGGTCGGAAGGAAGGAAGGAGGTAAAGGGTGGAAAGAAGGGAGGAAAGGAAAGAGGGAAAGGAAGTTAGGAGGGATGGAGAGAAAGAGGGAGGAAAGTAGGAGGGAAGGAGGAAAGGAAAGTAGGAGGGAGAAAGGAGGGAGGGAAGGAGGAATAAAGGAAAAAAAGGAAGGAAGGAAGGAAAGGAAGGAAGAAAGAAGGGAGGGAGGAAGGGAGGAAAGGAAAGAGGAAAGGAAGTTAGGAGGGATGGAAGAATAGAGGATGGAAGGGAAGGAAGGGAAGAAGGAAAGTAGGAGGGATGGAGGAAAAGAGGAAGGAAGGGAAGGAAGGAAGCAGGGAGGAAGGAAAGGAAGGTAGGAGGGAGAGAGGAAAGAAAAGAGGAAGGGAGGGAGGAAGGAAAGGAGGGTGGTCGAAGGAAGGGAGGAAAGGAAAGAGGAAAGGAAATTAGGAGGGGTGGAGGAAAAGAGGAAGGAAGGGAAGCAAAGAAGGAAGGGAGGGAGGGAGAAACGAAGGAAGGAAAGGAAGGTAAGGTAGGAGGGAGAGAGGAAAGATTTTTTTTTATTTCTGTATTTATTTGTTGTGACATGCGCTGAGCTCTAAATCAGCTGATCCAGTGAATCTCTACATCTGCTCCTCTAACTGCTCGCTGGCTCCGTTTATCAAACATCTTCTTCTTCTTCTGAAAACTAAACAAGAAATGAGTCTGACAGTGACTTCTAAAAACCATATGAGAGTGATCAGGATCAGGGCTGGAAGGAAACTGCTGCTGAAGGTTAGGGTTTTTTCCCACTGAATAATAAGAAGTTGCTTTTTTAAAACATAAAAAGTGCTGAAGTGAAACATTTTTGTAAAGAAACAGGAGAGACTGTCAGTTGATGTGATCGTTGGATAAAGGTTATAAAGGGAGGGGGGGGGGAGGAGGGGGGGGGGGGGGGTCAGGAAGTAGAGTGGGGCGTCTACTCATCGGGAAGATAGGTGGTTGGAAGAAGGAAAGGAAGGAAGAGAGGAAGAAGAAAGGTAGGAGGGAGGGGTGGAAACAAGGAAGGAGGAAGGAAAGAAAGGAAAGAAAGAAAGGAGGAAGGAAAGGAGGGAGGGAGGGAGGAAGGGAGGAAAGAAGGAAGGACAGACGGAAGGAAGGAAGAGAGGAAGAAGAAATGTAGGAGGGAGGGAGGAGACAAGGAAGGAGGTAGGGAGAAAGGAAAAGAGGAAGGAAGGAAGGAAGGAAAGGAAAGAAAGAAGGGACGAAGGAAAGGAGGGAGAGAGGAAGGGAGGAAAGAAGGAAGGACAGATGGAAGGAAGGAAGGACAGACGGAAGGAAGGAAGAAGGAAGATGGGTGGTTGGAAGAAGGAAAGGAAGGAAGAGAGGAAGAAGAAAGGTAGGAGGGAGGGAGGAAACAAGGAAGGAGGTAGGGAGAAAGGAAAAGAGGAAGGGAGGAAGGAAGGAAAGGAAAGAAAGAAGGGAGGAAGGAAAGGAGGGGAGAGAGGAAGGGAGGAAAGAAGGAAGGACAGATGGAAAGAAGGAAGGACAGACGGAAGGAAGGAAGAAGGAAGATGGGTGGTTGATAGAAGGAAAGGAAGGAAGAGAGGAAGAAGAAAGGTAGGAGGGAGGGAGGAAACAAGGAAGGAGGAAGGGAGGGAGGAAGGAAAGGAAGGAAAGAAAGAAGGGAGGAAGGAAAGGAGGGAGGAGGGAGGAGAAGGGAGGAAAGAGAGGAAGGGAGGAAAGAAGGAAGGACAGACGGAAGGAAGGAAGAAGGAAGATGGGTGGTTGGAAGAAGGAAAGGAAGGAAGAGAGGAAGAAGAAAGGTAGGAGGGAGGGTGGAAACAAGGAAGGAGGAAGGGAGGAAGGAAAGGAAGGAAAGAAAGAAGGGAGGAAGGAAAGGAGGGAGGGAGGAAGGGAGGAAAGAAGGAAGGACAGACGGAAGGAAGGACAGACGGAAGGAAGGACAGACGGAAGGAAGGAAGAAGGAAGATGGGTGGTTGGAAGGAGGAAAGGAAGGAAGAGAGGAAGAAGAAAGGTAGGAGGGAGGGAGGAAACAAGGAAGGAGGAAGGGAGGAAGGAAAGAAAGAAGGGAGGAAGGAAAGGAGGGAGGGAGGGAGGAAGGGAGGAAAGAGAGAGGAAGGGAGGAAAGAAGGAAGGACAGACGGAAGGAAGGAAGGAACAGACGGAAGGAAGGAAGAAGGAAGATGGGTGGTTGGAAGAAGGAAAGGAAGGAAGAGAGGAAGAAGAAATGTAGGAGGGAGGGAGGGAGGAAACAAGGAAGGAGGAAGGGAGGAAGGAAAGGAAGGAAAGAAAGAAGGGAGGAAGAAAAGGAGGGAGGGAGGGAGGGAGGAAGGAGGAAAGAGAGAGGAAGGGAGGAAGGAAGGAAGGACAGACGGAAGGAAGGAAGAAGGAAGATGGGTGGTTGGAAGAAGGAAAGGAAGGAAGAGAGGAAGAAGAAAGGTAGGAGGGAGGAGGAAACAAGGAAGGAGGAAGGGAGGAAGGAAAGGAAGGAAAGAAAGAAGGGAGGAAGGAAAGGAGGGAGGAAGGGAGGAAAGAGAGGAAGGGAGGAAAGAAGGAAGGACAGACGGAAGGAAGGAAGGACAGACGGAAGGAAGGAAGAAGGAAGATGGGTGGTTGGAAGAAGGAAAGGAAGGAAGAGAGGAAGAAGAAAGGTAGGAGGGAGGGAGGAAACAAGGAAGGAGGAAGGGAGGAAGGAAAGGAGGGAGGGAGGAAGGGAGGAAAGAGAGAGGAAGGGAGGAAAGAAGGAAGGACAGACGGAAGGAAGGAAGGACAGACGGAAGGAAGGAAGAAGGAAGATGGGTGGTTGGAAGAAGGAAAGGAAGGAAGAGAGAAGAAGAAAGGTAGGAGGGAGGGAGGAAACAAGGAAGGAAAGGAAGGAAAGAAAGAAGGGAGGGAGGGAGGAAGGGAGGAAAGAGAGAGGAAGGGAGGAAAGAAGGAAGGACAGACGGAAGGAAGGAAGGACAGACGGAAGGAAGGAAGAAGGAAGATGGGTGGTTGGATTCTCAGCTCCTCTGGTCTGCATATCGTTGTGTCCTTAGGCAAAGATACTGCTGCTCCAACTGTGTGTGAATGTGAAGAGAGGGAGGCAGGAAGGAAGGAAAGGAGGGGAGGGTGGAAGCAGCGAGGACGGAAGGGAGGAAAGGAAAGAAGGAAAGGAAGGTAAGAGGGAGGGAGGAAGAAGAAGGAATGAGGTAAATGGTGAAAGGAAAAGAGGAAAGGAAGTTAGGAGGGATGGAGGAAAAGAGGAAGGAAGGAAAGGAGGGATGAGGGAAGGAAGACAGAGGAAGGAAGGGAGGAAAGTAGGAGGAGGAAAGAGAGAGAAGAAGGGAAGGAAGGAAGGACAGACGGAAGGATGGAAGGAAGGAAAGTGTTGGCCTAAAGGTTAGAGACTCTACACACCAGCAGGATAAATCTGAGGAAAAGTGAAAAAGCAGCACTTACCACCCCCCCCCCCCCCCCCCCCCCCCCCTCTCTCTCTCTCTCTCTCTCTCTCTCTCTCTCTCTCTCTCTACTCTCTCTCTCTCTCTCTCTCTCCTCTCTCTCTCTCTCTCTCTCTCTCTCATTACCTCCAGCTGAGGAGCCTTTGAGCAATGCACTTAATCCTGAGCTGCTCCAGTAGAGCTGCTCTGGTCTCACACTGGGAAGCTTCCAGGTGTGAATGTGATGAGGATGATGAAACTTCCCAAAATAGAAAAAAGACATTTATTATAGTGTTACAGTAGAGCTGGGCGATTAGAGTTTCCATTATTTTTCAATTAGAAAAGAAAAAAAAAATTGTCGCCAAGCTCACGTGCAGCAGCTCTATTTCCTTCTTCCACAGCCAGATCCATTTCCTTTAACTTAAAGTCTGTGTAAAGAAAGAATAAATAAATGTTCTGAGTTTGACATACCACAGAAAAGTGTGTTGTTAACCACCCTGCCAAAATTTCAATGATTAAAAAAATCTCCAAATATATGAAATTAGGCTTCAAAGTTGTGTAAAGTGTCACCTGTCAATCAAAGTTTGAGAGCTTTCTGCTGCTAGCTCGACGGCTAACTCAGCTGCTAACTCGCCGGCTAACTCCGGCTGCTAACTCGCCGGCTAACTCAACTGCTAACTCGCCGACTAACTCAACTGCTAACTCGCCGGCTAGCTCGGCTGCTAACTCGGCGGCTAACTCGGCTGCTAGCTCGGCAGCTAACTCAGCGGCTAACTCAGCTAACTGGCTAACTGTAGACTGTAGTAGTAGTAGTAGTGTGTGCTGAATGTATTTCTACCTCTACAGCAGCAGGGGCGGGTTTATGCTAATCACTAAATCCTGAACACAGAAATGTTGAAACACAGTTTGTGAAGCCTAGCTCCACAATTCAAATCTAAATGGTTGAAATGCTTTTTACACCTTTTTTTAGAAATACATTTATGACCTATTTATAATGTGTTTAGAAGAAGAAAATGTCTGAATTCACTTTACACGACCATTAGCCTCATCATTGCTTAGGCCACGTGTGAAAAAAGTAGGTGCTTATATTCTGGTATTTACGGTAATGCCCAGCCCTTACAGTATGTCCCAGTGTTTATTTCTACATGTTAGCTCACGCTGACTCTGGCTGCAGTCAGAGGCGTTCAGGTCAGCGCTCAGCAGCAGATTAACAGCCGCTTCATTTGCATATGTGTCCTGTTAGAGAGCAGAGAGCAAGCGGGGAGGGTCAGAGGTCAAATGTATGGAGCTGAAATTACACTTTATTAACCGCTGTCCAGACTTGACTTTCACAGATTCTGCTACAAAGAGGAGAGGAGGAGGGTTTTTTAATTTGCCTTTGAACGGAGGAGACAGGAAGTTGAATTCACACTGTTGAGTATATCAGACTTATTACCTGATATTACCGTGGCCTTTCCTCTCACCTGCTGAGGGTGAAACTCTCTGAAATGTTTCTCTTGAGGGGAATTTGAGGGTGATTTTTCTTCCTTCTTCTTCTTCTTCTTTTTTTTTAACACCTACAGTAAGGAAGGAAAGAGGAAAGAAAGAAGGGAGGAAGGGAGGAAAGAGATAGGAAGGGAGGAAAGAAAGGAAGGACAGACGGAAGGAAGGACAGACCGAAGGAAGGAAGAAGGAAGATGGGTGGTTGGAGTCTCAGCTCCTCTGGTCTGCATGTCGTTGTGTCCTTAAGCAAAGATACTACTTGCTCCAACTGTGTGTGAATGTGACATGGGACACTTTGAGAGGTCAAAAGACTAGAAAAACACTAGAAGGAAGGAAGGAAGGAAGGAAAGGAGGGAGGGTGGAAGGAGCGAGGACGGAAGGGAGGAAAGGAAAGAAGGAAAGGAAGGTAAGAGGGAGGGAGGAAGAAGGAATGAGGTAAATGGTGAAAGGAAAGAGGAAAGGAAGTTAGGAGGGATGGAGGAAAAGAGAAGGAAGGAAAGGAGGAAGGAAGGAAAGGAGGGATGAGGGAAGGAAGACAGAGGAAGGAGGGAGGAAGGACAGATGGAAGGAAGGAAAGTGTTGGGCCTAAAGGTTAGAGACTCTACACACCAGCAGGATAAATCTGAGGGAAAGGAAGGAAAGAAGGAATGAAGGGAGGGAGAAAAGAAGGAAGGAAGGAAGAAAGCAGGGAGAGAAGAATTTGCCTTTGAAACGGAGGAGACAGGAAGTTGAATTCACACTGTTGAGTATATCAGACTTATTACCTGATATTACCGTGGCCTTTCCTCTCACCTGCTGAGGGTGAAACTCTCTGAAATTTTTCTCTTGAGGGGAATTTGAGGGTGATTTTTCTTCCTTCTCTCTCTCTTTTTTTTTTTTTTTTTTAACACCTACAGTACAGGCGATGAAAGACAGTTTCTGTGTCTAATTCCTAAAGGACACGGAGCTCAGAGGCTCATGTCGGATTTATTCACCAACTGGTTTTGGAGGATAGTTTCGGGGGGAAATTTCATAAAGGAAGAAAAGCTGACATTGTTTT
>JAJDFG010000865.1:0-69137 GCA_021039105.1 Scomber colias
GATTTTCCAAAGCGGCCAAAAATTGAAAAAAATGACAGGACCGGTAGTGTCGAAAAAGTAAAAAATGGGAAGGGTGGGGGATTGTCCCAAAACTTGCTACAAGGGGCCAGAGGGGCGGCCTGAATGAAAAATGTGTAAAATCAAGCACCGTGAGGGCATTGTGTGAAAATTGTGGAGGATTTTCCAAAGCGGCCAAAAACTGAAAAAAATGACAGGGCCGGTAGTGTCGAAAAAGTCAAAAATGGGAAGGGTGGGGGATTGTCCGAAAACTTGCTACAAGGGGCCAGAGGGGCGACCTGAATTAAAGATGTGTAAAATCAAGCACTGTGAAGGCATTGTGTGAAAATTGTCAAGGATTTTCCAAAGCGGCCAATGATTGAAAAAAATGACAGGACCGGTAGTGTCGAAAAAGTCAAAAATGGGAAGGGTGGGGGATTGTCCCAAAACTTGCTACAAGGGGCCAGAGGGGCGGCCTGAATTAAAGATGTGTAAAATCAAGCACTGTGAAGGCATTGTGTGAAAATTGTCAAGGATTTTCCAAAGCGGGCAAAAATTGAAAAAAATGACAGGGCCGGTAGTGTCGAAAAAGTAAAAAATGGGAAGGGTGGGGGATTGTCCCAAAACTTGCTACAAGGGGCCAGAGGGGCGGCCTGAATGAAAAATGTGTAAAATCAAGCACCGTGAGGGCATTGTGTGAAAATTGTCAAGGATTTTCCAAAGCGGCCAATGATTGAAAAAAATGACAGGACCGGTAGTGTCGAAAAAGTCAAAAATGGGAAGGGTGGGGGATTGTCCCAAAACTTGCTACAAGGGGCCAGAGGGGCGGCCTGAATGAAAAATGTGTAAAATCAAGCACTGTGAAGGCATTGTGTGAAAATTGTCAAGGATTTTCCAAACCGGGCAAAAATTGAAAAAAATGACAGGGCCGGTAGTGTCGAAAAAGTCAAAAATGGGAAGGGTGGGGGATTGTCCCAAAACTTGCTACAAGGGGCCAGAGGGGCGGCCTGAATGAAAAATGTGTAAAATCAAGCACTGTGAAGGCATTGTGTGAAAATTGTCAAGGATTTTCCAAAGCGGCCAAAAATTGAAAAAAATGACAGGACCGGTAGTGTCGAAAAAGTAAAAAATGGGAAGGGTGGGGGATTGTCCCAAAACTTGCTACAAGGGGCCAGAGGGGCGGCCTGAATGAAAAATGTGTAAAATCAAGCACCGTGAGGGCATTGTGTGAAAATTGTGAAAGATTTTCCAAAGCGGCCAAAAATTGAAAAAAATGACAGGGCCGGTAGTGTCGAAAAAGTCAAAAATGGGAAGGGTGGGGGATTGTCCCAAAACTTGCTACAAGGGGCCAGAGGGGCGGCCTGAATTAAAGATGTGTAAAATCAAGCACTGTGAAGGCATTGTGTGAAAATTGTCAAGGATTTTCCAAAGCGGGCAAAAATTGAAAAAAATGACAGGGCCGGTAGTGTCGAAAAAGTCAAAAATGGGAAGGGTGGGGGATTGTCCCAAAACTTGCTACAAGGGGCCAGAGGGGCGGCCTGAATTAAAGATGTGTAAAATCAAGCACTGTGAAGGCATTGTGTGAAAATTGTCAAGGATTTTCCAAAGCGGCCAATGATTGAAAAAAATGACAGGACCGGTAGTGTCGAAAAAGTCAAAAATGGGAAGGGTGGGGGATTGTCCCAAAACTTGCTACAAGGGGCCAGAGGGGCGGCCTGAATTAAAGATGTGTAAAATCAAGCACTGTGAAGGCATTGTGTGAAAATTGTCAAGGATTTTCCAAAGCGGGCAAAAATTGAAAAAAATGACAGGGCCGGTAGTGTCGAAAAAGTAAAAAATGGGAAGGGTGGGGGATTGTCCCAAAACTTGCTACAAGGGGCCAGAGGGGCGGCCTGAATGAAAAATGTGTAAAATCAAGCACCGTGAGGGCATTGTGTGAAAATTGTCAAGGATTTTCCAAAGCGGCCAATGATTGAAAAAAATGACAGGACCGGTAGTGTCGAAAAAGTCAAAAATGGGAAGGGTGGGGGATTGTCCCAAAACTTGCTACAAGGGGCCAGAGGGGCGGCCTGAATGAAAAATGTGTAAAATCAAGCACTGTGAAGGCATTGTGTGAAAATTGTCAAGGATTTTCCAAAGCGGGCAAAAATTGAAAAAAATGACAGGGCCGGTAGTGTCGAAAAAGTCAAAAATGGGAAGGGTGGGGGATTGTCCCAAAACTTGCTACAAGGGGCCAGAGGGGCGGCCTGAATGAAAAATGTGTAAAATCAAGCACTGTGAAGGCATTGTGTGAAAATTGTCAAGGATTTTCCAAAGCGGCCAAAAATTGAAAAAAATGACAGGACCGGTAGTGTCGAAAAAGTAAAAAATGGGAAGGGTGGGGGATTGTCCCAAAACTTGCTACAAGGGGCCAGAGGGGCGGCCTGAATGAAAAATGTGTAAAATCAAGCACCGTGAGGGCATTGTGTGAAAATTGTGAAAGATTTTCCAAAGCGGCCAAAAATTGAAAAAAATGACAGGGCCGGTAGTGTCGAAAAAGTCAAAAATGGGAAGGGTGGGGGATTGTCCCAAAACTTGCTACAAGGGGCCAGAGGGGCGGCCTGAATTAAAGATGTGTAAAATCAAGCACTGTGAAGGCATTGTGTGAAAATTGTCAAGGATTTTCCAAAGCGGGCAAAAATTGAAAAAAATGACAGGGCCGGTAGTGTCGAAAAAGTCAAAAATGGGAAGGGTGGGGGATTGTCCCAAAACTTGCTACAAGGGGCCAGAGGGGCGGCCTGAATGAAAAATGTGTAAAATCAAGCACCGTGAAGGCATTGTGTGAAAATTGTCAAGGATTTTCCAAAGCGGGCAAAAATTGAAAAAAATGACAGGGCCGGGTAGTGTCGAAAAAGTCAAAAATGGGAAGGGTGGGGGATTGTCCCAAAACTTGCTACAAGGGGCCAGAGGGGCGGCCTGAATTAAAAGTGTGTAAAATCAAGCACTGTGAAGGCATTGTGTGAAAATTGTCAAGGATTTTCCAAAGCGGGCAAAAATTGAAAAAAATGACAGGGTCGGTAGTGTCGAAAAAGTCAAAAATGGGAAGGGTGGGGGATTGTCCCAAAACTTGCTACAAGGGGCCAGAGGGGCGGCCTGAATGAAAAATGTGTAAAATCAAGCACCGTGAGGGCATTGTGTGAAAATTGTCAAGGATTTTCCAAAGCGGCCAAAAATTGAAAAAAATGACAGGACCGGTAGTGTCGAAAAAGTCAAAAATGGGAAGGGTGGGGGATTGTCCCAAAACTTGCTACAAGGGGCCAGAGGGGCGGCCTGAATGAAAAATGTGTAAAATCAAGCACCGTGAGGGCATTGTGTGAAAATTGTCAAGGATTTTCCAAAGCGGCCAAAAATTGAAAAAAATGACAGGACCGGTAGTGTCGAAAAAGTAAAAAATGGGAAGGGTGGGGGATTGTCCCAAAACTTGCTACAAGGGGCCAGAGGGGCGGCCTGAATGAAAAATGTGTAAAATCAAGCACCGTGAGGGCATTGTGTGAAAATTGTGGAGGATTTTCCAAAGCGGCCAAAAACTGAAAAAAATGACAGGGCCGGTAGTGTCGAAAAAGTCAAAAATGGGAAGGGTGGGGGATTGTCCGAAAACTTGCTACAAGGGGCCAGAGGGGCGACCTGAATTAAAGATGTGTAAAATCAAGCACTGTGAAGGCATTGTGTGAAAATTGTCAAGGATTTTCCAAAGCGGCCAATGATTGAAAAAAATGACAGGACCGGTAGTGTCGAAAAAGTCAAAAATGGGAAGGGTGGGGGATTGTCCCAAAACTTGCTACAAGGGGCCAGAGGGGCGGCCTGAATTAAAGATGTGTAAAATCAAGCACTGTGAAGGCATTGTGTGAAAATTGTCAAGGATTTTCCAAAGCGGGCAAAAATTGAAAAAAATGACAGGGCCGGTAGTGTCGAAAAAGTAAAAAATGGGAAGGGTGGGGGATTGTCCCAAAACTTGCTACAAGGGGCCAGAGGGGCGGCCTGAATGAAAAATGTGTAAAATCAAGCACCGTGAGGGCATTGTGTGAAAATTGTCAAGGATTTTCCAAAGCGGCCAATGATTGAAAAAAATGACAGGACCGGTAGTGTCGAAAAAGTCAAAAATGGGAAGGGTGGGGGATTGTCCCAAAACTTGCTACAAGGGGCCAGAGGGGCGGCCTGAATGAAAAATGTGTAAAATCAAGCACTGTGAAGGCATTGTGTGAAAATTGTCAAGGATTTTCCAAACCGGGCAAAAATTGAAAAAAATGACAGGGCCGGTAGTGTCGAAAAAGTCAAAAATGGGAAGGGTGGGGGATTGTCCCAAAACTTGCTACAAGGGGCCAGAGGGGCGGCCTGAATGAAAAATGTGTAAAATCAAGCACTGTGAAGGCATTGTGTGAAAATTGTCAAGGATTTTCCAAAGCGGCCAAAAATTGAAAAAAATGACAGGACCGGTAGTGTCGAAAAAGTAAAAAATGGGAAGGGTGGGGGATTGTCCCAAAACTTGCTACAAGGGGCCAGAGGGGCGGCCTGAATGAAAAATGTGTAAAATCAAGCACCGTGAGGGCATTGTGTGAAAATTGTGAAAGATTTTCCAAAGCGGCCAAAAATTGAAAAAAATGACAGGGCCGGTAGTGTCGAAAAAGTCAAAAATGGGAAGGGTGGGGGATTGTCCCAAAACTTGCTACAAGGGGCCAGAGGGGCGGCCTGAATTAAAGATGTGTAAAATCAAGCACTGTGAAGGCATTGTGTGAAAATTGTCAAGGATTTTCCAAAGCGGGCAAAAATTGAAAAAAATGACAGGGCCGGTAGTGTCGAAAAAGTCAAAAATGGGAAGGGTGGGGGATTGTCCCAAAACTTGCTACAAGGGGCCAGAGGGGCGGCCTGAATTAAAGATGTGTAAAATCAAGCACTGTGAAGGCATTGTGTGAAAATTGTCAAGGATTTTCCAAAGCGGCCAATGATTGAAAAAAATGACAGGACCGGTAGTGTCGAAAAAGTCAAAAATGGGAAGGGTGGGGGATTGTCCCAAAACTTGCTACAAGGGGCCAGAGGGGCGGCCTGAATTAAAGATGTGTAAAATCAAGCACTGTGAAGGCATTGTGTGAAAATTGTCAAGGATTTTCCAAAGCGGGCAAAAATTGAAAAAAATGACAGGGCCGGTAGTGTCGAAAAAGTCAAAAATGGGAAGGGTGGGGGATTGTCCCAAAACTTGCTACAAGGGGCCAGAGGGGCGGCCTGAATTAAAGATGTGTAAAATCAAGCACTGTGAAGGCATTGTGTGAAAATTGTCAAGGATTTTCCAAAGCGGCCAATGATTGAAAAAAATGACAGGACCGGTAGTGTCGAAAAAGTCAAAAATGGGAAGGGTGGGGGATTGTCCCAAAACTTGCTACAAGGGGCCAGAGGGGCGGCCTGAATGAAAAATGTGTAAAATCAAGCACCGTGAAGGCATTGTGTGAAAATTGTGAAGGATTTTCCATAGGGGGAAAAATTGAAAAAAATGACAGGGCCGGTAGTGTCGAAAAAGTCAAAAATAGGAAGGGTGGGGGATTGTCCCAAAACTTGCTACAAGGGGCCAGAGGGGCGGCCTGAATGAAAAATGTGTAAAATCAAGCACCGTGAAGGCATTGTGTGAAAATTGTCAAGGATTTTCCAAAGCGGGCAAAAATTGAAAAAAATGACAGGGCCGGTAGTGTCGAAAAAGTCAAAAATGGGAAGGGTGGGGGATTGTCCCAAAACTTGCTACAAGGGGCCAGAGGGGCGGCCTGAATGAAAAATGTGTAAAATCAAGCACCGTGAGGGCATTGTGTGAAAATTGTGAAGGATTTTCCAAAGCGGCCAAAAACTGAAAAAAATGACAGGGCCGGTAGTGTCGAAAAAGTCAAAAATGGGAAGGGTGGGGGATTGTCCCAAAACTTGCTACAAGGGGCCAGAGGGGCGGCCTGAATTAAAAGTGTGTAAAATCAAGCACTGTGAAGGCATTGTGTGAAAATTGTCAAGGATTTTCCAAAGCGGGCAAAAATTGAAAAAAATGACAGGGTCGGTAGTGTCGAAAAAGTCAAAAATGGGAAGGGTGGGGGATTGTCCCAAAACTTGCTACAAGGGGCCAGAGGGGCGGCCTGAATGAAAAATGTGTAAAATCAAGCACCGTGAGGGCATTGTGTGAAAATTGTCAAGGATTTTCCAAAGCGGCCAAAAATTGAAAAAAATGACAGGACCGGTAGTGTCGAAAAAGTAAAAAATGGGAAGGGTGGGGGATTGTCCCAAAACTTGCTACAAGGGGCCAGAGGGGCGGCCTGAATGAAAAATGTGTAAAATCAAGCACTGTGAAGGCATTGTGTGAAAATTGTCAAGGATTTTCCAAACCGGGCAAAAATTGAAAAAAATGACAGGGCCGGTAGTGTCGAAAAAGTCAAAAATGGGAAGGGTGGGGGATTGTCCCAAAACTTGCTACAAGGGGCCAGAGGGGCGGCCTGAATGAAAAATGTGTAAAATCAAGCACTGTGAAGGCATTGTGTGAAAATTGTCAAGGATTTTCCAAAGCGGGCAAAAATTGAAAAAAATGACAGGACCGGTAGTGTCGAAAAAGTAAAAAATGGGAAGGGTGGGGGATTGTCCCAAAACTTGCTACAAGGGGCCAGAGGGGCGGCCTGAATGAAAAATGTGTAAAATCAAGCACCGTGAGGGCATTGTGTGAAAATTGTGAAAGATTTTCCAAAGCGGCCAAAAATTGAAAAAAATGACAGGGCCGGTAGTGTCGAAAAAGTCAAAAATGGGAAGGGTGGGGGATTGTCCCAAAACTTGCTACAAGGGGCCAGAGGGGCGGCCTGAATTAAAGATGTGTAAAATCAAGCACTGTGAAGGCATTGTGTGAAAATTGTCAAGGATTTTCCAAAGCGGGCAAAAATTGAAAAAAATGACAGGGCCGGTAGTGTCGAAAAAGTCAAAAATGGGAAGGGTGGGGGATTGTCCCAAAACTTGCTACAAGGGGCCAGAGGGGCGGCCTGAATTAAAGATGTGTAAAATCAAGCACTGTGAAGGCATTGTGTGAAAATTGTCAAGGATTTTCCAAAGCGGCCAATGATTGAAAAAAATGACAGGACCGGTAGTGTCGAAAAAGTCAAAAATGGGAAGGGTGGGGGATTGTCCCAAAACTTGCTACAAGGGGCCAGAGGGGCGGCCTGAATTAAAGATGTGTAAAATCAAGCACTGTGAAGGCATTGTGTGAAAATTGTCAAGGATTTTCCAAAGCGGGCAAAAATTGAAAAAAATGACAGGGCCGGTAGTGTCGAAAAAGTAAAAAATGGGAAGGGTGGGGGATTGTCCCAAAACTTGCTACAAGGGGCCAGAGGGGCGGCCTGAATGAAAAATGTGTAAAATCAAGCACCGTGAGGGCATTGTGTGAAAATTGTCAAGGATTTTCCAAAGCGGCCAATGATTGAAAAAAATGACAGGACCGGTAGTGTCGAAAAAGTCAAAAATGGGAAGGGTGGGGGATTGTCCCAAAACTTGCTACAAGGGGCCAGAGGGGCGGCCTGAATGAAAAATGTGTAAAATCAAGCACTGTGAAGGCATTGTGTGAAAATTGTCAAGGATTTTCCAAAGCGGGCAAAAATTGAAAAAAATGACAGGGCCGGTAGTGTCGAAAAAGTCAAAAATGGGAAGGGTGGGGGATTGTCCCAAAACTTGCTACAAGGGGCCAGAGGGGCGGCCTGAATGAAAAATGTGTAAAATCAAGCACTGTGAAGGCATTGTGTGAAAATTGTCAAGGATTTTCCAAAGCGGCCAAAAATTGAAAAAAATGACAGGACCGGTAGTGTCGAAAAAGTAAAAAATGGGAAGGGTGGGGGATTGTCCCAAAACTTGCTACAAGGGGCCAGAGGGGCGGCCTGAATGAAAAATGTGTAAAATCAAGCACCGTGAGGGCATTGTGTGAAAATTGTGAAAGATTTTCCAAAGCGGCCAAAAATTGAAAAAAATGACAGGGCCGGTAGTGTCGAAAAAGTCAAAAATGGGAAGGGTGGGGGATTGTCCCAAAACTTGCTACAAGGGGCCAGAGGGGCGGCCTGAATTAAAGATGTGTAAAATCAAGCACTGTGAAGGCATTGTGTGAAAATTGTCAAGGATTTTCCAAAGCGGGCAAAAATTGAAAAAAATGACAGGACCGGTAGTGTCGAAAAAGTCAAAAATGGGAAGGGTGGGGGATTGTCCCAAAACTTGCTACAAGGGGCCAGAGGGGCGGCCTGAATTAAAGATGTGTAAAATCAAGCACTGTGAAGGCATTGTGTGAAAATTGTCAAGGATTTTCCAAAGCGGGCAAAAATTGAAAAAAATGACAGGGCCGGTAGTGTCGAAAAAGTAAAAAATGGGAAGGGTGGGGGATTGTCCCAAAACTTGCTACAAGGGGCCAGAGGGGCGGCCTGAATGAAAAATGTGTAAAATCAAGCACCGTGAGGGCATTGTGTGAAAATTGTCAAGGATTTTCCAAAGCGGCCAATGATTGAAAAAAATGACAGGACCGGTAGTGTCGAAAAAGTCAAAAATGGGAAGGGTGGGGGATTGTCCCAAAACTTGCTACAAGGGGCCAGAGGGGCGGCCTGAATGAAAAATGTGTAAAATCAAGCACTGTGAAGGCATTGTGTGAAAATTGTCAAGGATTTTCCAAACCGGGCAAAAATTGAAAAAAATGACAGGGCCGGTAGTGTCGAAAAAGTCAAAAATGGGAAGGGTGGGGGATTGTCCCAAAACTTGCTACAAGGGGCCAGAGGGGCGGCCTGAATGAAAAATGTGTAAAATCAAGCACTGTGAAGGCATTGTGTGAAAATTGTCAAGGATTTTCCAAAGCGGCCAAAAATTGAAAAAAATGACAGGACCGGTAGTGTCGAAAAAGTAAAAAATGGGAAGGGTGGGGGATTGTCCCAAAACTTGCTACAAGGGGCCAGAGGGGCGGCCTGAATGAAAAATGTGTAAAATCAAGCACCGTGAGGGCATTGTGTGAAAATTGTGAAAGATTTTCCAAAGCGGCCAAAAATTGAAAAAAATGACAGGGCCGGTAGTGTCGAAAAAGTCAAAAATGGGAAGGGTGGGGGATTGTCCCAAAACTTGCTACAAGGGGCCAGAGGGGCGGCCTGAATTAAAGATGTGTAAAATCAAGCACTGTGAAGGCATTGTGTGAAAATTGTCAAGGATTTTCCAAAGCGGGCAAAAATTGAAAAAAATGACAGGGCCGGTAGTGTCGAAAAAGTCAAAAATGGGAAGGGTGGGGGATTGTCCCAAAACTTGCTACAAGGGGCCAGAGGGGCGGCCTGAATGAAAAATGTGTAAAATCAAGCACTGTGAAGGCATTGTGTGAAAATTGTCAAGGATTTTCCAAAGCGGGCAAAAATTGAAAAAAATGACAGGGCCGGTAGTGTCGAAAAAGTCAAAAATGGGAAGGGTGGGGGATTGTCCCAAAACTTGCTACAAGGGGCCAGAGGGGCGGCCTGAATTAAAGATGTGTAAAATCAAGCACTGTGAAGGCATTGTGTGAAAATTGTCAAGGATTTTCCAAAGCGGCCAATGATTGAAAAAAATGACAGGACCGGTAGTGTCGAAAAAGTCAAAAATGGGAAGGGTGGGGGATTGTCCCAAAACTTGCTACAAGGGGCCAGAGGGGCGGCCTGAATGAAAAATGTGTAAAATCAAGCACCGTGAAGGCATTGTGTGAAAATTGTGAAGGATTTTCCATAGGGGGAAAAATTGAAAAAAATGACAGGGCCGGTAGTGTCGAAAAAGTCAAAAATAGGAAGGGTGGGGGATTGTCCCAAAACTTGCTACAAGGGGCCAGAGGGGCGGCCTGAATGAAAAATGTGTAAAATCAAGCACCGTGAAGGCATTGTGTGAAAATTGTCAAGGATTTTCCAAAGCGGGCAAAAATTGAAAAAAATGACAGGGCCGGTAGTGTCGAAAAAGTCAAAAATGGGAAGGGTGGGGGATTGTCCCAAAACTTGCTACAAGGGGCCAGAGGGGCGGCCTGAATGAAAAATGTGTAAAATCAAGCACCGTGAGGGCATTGTGTGAAAATTGTGAAGGATTTTCCAAAGCGGCCAAAAACTGAAAAAAATGACAGGGCCGGTAGTGTCGAAAAAGTCAAAAATGGGAAGGGTGGGGGATTGTCCCAAAACTTGCTACAAGGGGCCAGAGGGGCGGCCTGAATTAAAAGTGTGTAAAATCAAGCACTGTGAAGGCATTGTGTGAAAATTGTCAAGGATTTTCCAAAGCGGGCAAAAATTGAAAAAAATGACAGGGTCGGTAGTGTCGAAAAAGTCAAAAATGGGAAGGGTGGGGGATTGTCCCAAAACTTGCTACAAGGGGCCAGAGGGGCGGCCTGAATGAAAAATGTGTAAAATCAAGCACCGTGAGGGCATTGTGTGAAAATTGTCAAGGATTTTCCAAAGCGGCCAAAAATTGAAAAAAATGACAGGACCGGTAGTGTCGAAAAAGTAAAAAATGGGAAGGGTGGGGGATTGTCCCAAAACTTGCTACAAGGGGCCAGAGGGGCGGCCTGAATGAAAAATGTGTAAAATCAAGCACTGTGAGGGCATTGTGTGAAAATTGTGAAGGATTTTCCAAAGCGGCCAAAAACTGAAAAAAATGACAGGGCCGGTAGTGTCGAAAAAGTCAAAAATGGGAAGGGTGGGGGATTGTCCGAAAACTTGCTACAAGGGGCCAGAGGGGCGGCCTGAATTAAAGATGTGTAAAATCAAGCACTGTGAAGGCATTGTGTGAAAATTGTCAAGGATTTTCCAAAGCGGGCAAAAATAGAAAAAAATGACAGGGCCGGTATTGTCGAAAAAGTCAAAAATGGGAAGGGTGGGGGATTGTCCCAAAACTTGCTACAAGGGGCCAGAGGGGCTGCCTGAATGAAAAATGTGTAAAATCAAGCACCGTGAGGGCATTGTGTGAAAATTGTCAAGGATTTTCCAAAGCGGCCAAAAATTGAAAAAAAATGACAGGACCGGTATTGTCGAAAAAGTAAAAAATGGGAAGGGTGGGGGATTGTCCCAAAACTTGCTACAAGGGGCCAGAGGGGCGGCCTGAATGAAAAATGTGTAAAATCAAGCACCGTGAGGGCATTGTGTGAAAATTGTCAAGGATTTTCCAAAGCGGCCAAAAATTGAAAAAAATGACAGGACCGGTAGTGTCGAAAAAGTAAAAAATGGGAAGGGTGGGGGATTGTCCCAAAACTTGCTACAAGGGGCCAGAGGGGCGGCCTGAATGAAAAATGTGTAAAATCAAGCACCGTGAGGGCATTGTGTGAAAATTGTCAAGGATTTTCCAAAGCGGCCAAAAATTGAAAAAAATGACAGGACCGGTAGTGTCGAAAAAGTAAAAAATGGGAAGGGTGGGGGATTGTCCCAAAACTTGCTACAAGGGGCCAGAGGGGCGGCCTGAATTAAAGATGTGTAAAATCAAGCACTGTGAAGGCATTGTGTGAAAATTGTCAAGGATTTTCCAAAGCGGGCAAAAATTGAAAAAAATGACAGGACCGGTAGTGTCGAAAAAGTCAAAAATGGGAAGGGTGGGGGATTGTCCCAAAACTTGCTACAAGGGGCCAGAGGGGCGGCCTGAATGAAAAATGTGTAAAATCAAGCACTGTGAAGGCATTGTGTGAAAATTGTCAAGGATTTTCCAAAGCGGCCAAAAATTGAAAAAAATGACAGGACCGGTAGTGTCGAAAAAGTAAAAAATGGGAAGGGTGGGGGATTGTCCCAAAACTTGCTACAAGGGGCCAGAGGGGCGGCCTGAATGAAAAATGTGTAAAATCAAGCACCGTGAGGGCATTGTGTGAAAATTGTGAAAGATTTTCCAAAGCGGCCAAAAATTGAAAAAAATGACAGGGCCGGTAGTGTCGAAAAAGTCAAAAATGGGAAGGGTGGGGGATTGTCCCAAAACTTGCTACAAGGGGCCAGAGGGGCGGCCTGAATTAAAGATGTGTAAAATCAAGCACTGTGAAGGCATTGTGTGAAAATTGTCAAGGATTTTCCAAAGCGGGCAAAAATTGAAAAAAATGACAGGGCCGGTAGTGTCGAAAAAGTCAAAAATGGGAAGGGTGGGGGATTGTCCCAAAACTTGCTACAAGGGGCCAGAGGGGCGGCCTGAATGAAAAATGTGTAAAATCAAGCACCGTGAAGGCATTGTGTGAAAATTGTCAAGGATTTTCCAAAGCGGGCAAAAATTGAAAAAAATGACAGGGCCGGTAGTGTCGAAAAAGTCAAAAATGGGAAGGGTGGGGGATTGTCCCAAAACTTGCTACAAGGGGCCAGAGGGGCGGGCTGAATTAAAAGTGTGTAAAATCAAGCACTGTGAAGGCATTGTGTGAAAATTGTCAAGGATTTTCCAAAGCGGGCAAAAATTGAAAAAAATGACAGGGTCGGTAGTGTCGAAAAAGTCAAAAATGGGAAGGGTGGGGGATTGTCCCAAAACTTGCTACAAGGGGCCAGAGGGGCGGCCTGAATGAAAAATGTGTAAAATCAAGCACCGTGAGGGCATTGTGTGAAAATTGTCAAGGATTTTCCAAAGCGGCCAAAAATTGAAAAAAATGACAGGACCGGTAGTGTCGAAAAAGTCAAAAATGGGAAGGGTGGGGGATTGTCCCAAAACTTGCTACAAGGGGCCAGAGGGGCGGCCTGAATGAAAAATGTGTAAAATCAAGCACCGTGAGGGCATTGTGTGAAAATTGTCAAGGATTTTCCAAAGCGGCCAAAAATTTAAAAAAATGACAGGACCGGTAGTGTCGAAAAAGTAAAAAATGGGAAGGGTGGGGGATTGTCCCAAAACTTGCTACAAGGGGCCAGAGGGGCGGCCTGAATGAAAAATGTGTAAAATCAAGCACCGTGAGGGCATTGTGTGAAAATTGTGGAGGATTTTCCAAAGCGGCCAAAAACTGAAAAAAATGACAGGGCCGGTAGTGTCGAAAAAGTCAAAAATGGGAAGGGTGGGGGATTGCCCGAAAACTTGCTACAAGGGGCCAGAGGGGCGACCTGAATTAAAGATGTGTAAAATCAAGCACTGTGAAGGCATTGTGTGAAAATTGTCAAGGATTTTCCAAAGCGGCCAATGATTGAAAAAAATGACAGGACCGGTAGTGTCGAAAAAGTCAAAAATGGGAAGGGTGGGGGATTGTCCCAAAACTTGCTACAAGGGGCCAGAGGGGCGGCCTGAATTAAAGATGTGTAAAATCAAGCACTGTGAAGGCATTGTGTGAAAATTGTCAAGGATTTTCCAAAGCGGGCAAAAATTGAAAAAAATGACAGGACCGGTAGTGTCGAAAAAGTAAAAAATGGGAAGGGTGGGGGATTGTCCCAAAACTTGCTACAAGGGGCCAGAGGGGCGGCCTGAATGAAAAATGTGTAAAATCAAGCACCGTGAGGGCATTGTGTGAAAATTGTCAAGGATTTTCCAAAGCGGCCAATGATTGAAAAAAATGACAGGACCGGTAGTGTCGAAAAAGTCAAAAATGGGAAGGGTGGGGGATTGTCCCAAAACTTGCTACAAGGGGCCAGAGGGGCGGCCTGAATGAAAAATGTGTAAAATCAAGCACTGTGAAGGCATTGTGTGAAAATTGTCAAGGATTTTCCAAAGCGGGCAAAAATTGAAAAAAATGACAGGGCCGGTAGTGTCGAAAAAGTCAAAAATGGGAAGGGTGGGGGATTGTCCCAAAACTTGCTACAAGGGGCCAGAGGGGCGGCCTGAATGAAAAATGTGTAAAATCAAGCACTGTGAAGGCATTGTGTGAAAATTGTCAAGGATTTTCCAAAGCGGCCAAAAATTGAAAAAAATGACAGGGCCGGTAGTGTCGAAAAAGTCAAAAATGGGAAGGGTGGGGGATTGTCCCAAAACTTGCTACAAGGGGCCAGAGGGGCGGCCTGAATTAAAGATGTGTAAAATCAAGCACTGTGAAGGCATTGTGTGAAAATTGTCAAGGATTTTCCAAAGCGGGCAAAAATTGAAAAAAATGACAGGGCCGGTAGTGTCGAAAAAGTCAAAAATGGGAAGGGTGGGGGATTGTCCCAAAACTTGCTACAAGGGGCCAGAGGGGCGGCCTGAATTAAAGATGTGTAAAATCAAGCACTGTGAAGGCATTGTGTGAAAATTGTCAAGGATTTTCCAAAGCGGGCAAAAATTGAAAAAAATGACAGGGCCGGTAGTGTCGAAAAAGTCAAAAATGGGAAGGGTGGGGGATTGTCCCAAAACTTGCTACAAGGGGCCAGAGGGGCGGCCTGAATTAAAGATGTGTAAAATCAAGCACTGTGAAGGCATTGTGTGAAAATTGTCAAGGATTTTCCAAAGCGGCCAATGATTGAAAAAAATGACAGGACCGGTAGTGTCGAAAAAGTCAAAAATGGGAAGGGTGGGGGATTGTCCCAAAACTTGCTACAAGGGGCCAGAGGGGCGGCCTGAATTAAAGATGTGTAAAATCAAGCACTGTGAAGGCATTGTGTGAAAATTGTCAAGGATTTTCCAAAGCGGGCAAAAATTGAAAAAAATGACAGGGCCGGTAGTGTCGAAAAAGTCAAACATGGGAAGGGTGGGGGATTGCCCGAAAACTTGCTACAAGGGGCCAGAGGGGCGACCTGAATTAAAGATGTGTAAAATCAAGCACTGTGAAGGCATTGTGTGAAAATTGTCAAGGATTTTCCAAAGCGGCCAATGATTGAAAAAAATGACAGGACCGGTAGTGTCGAAAAAGTCAAAAATGGGAAGGGTGGGGGATTGTCCCAAAACTTGCTACAAGGGGCCAGAGGGGCGGCCTGAATTAAAGATGTGTAAAATCAAGCACTGTGAAGGCATTGTGTGAAAATTGTCAAGGATTTTCCAAAGCGGGCAAAAATTGAAAAAAATGACAGGGCCGGTAGTGTCGAAAAAGTAAAAAATGGGAAGGGTGGGGGATTGTCCCAAAACTTGCTACAAGGGGCCAGAGGGGCGGCCTGAATGAAAAATGTGTAAAATCAAGCACCGTGAGGGCATTGTGTGAAAATTGTCAAGGATTTTCCAAAGCGGCCAATGATTGAAAAAAATGACAGGACCGGTAGTGTCGAAAAAGTCAAAAATGGGAAGGGTGGGGGATTGTCCCAAAACTTGCTACAAGGGGCCAGAGGGGCGGCCTGAATGAAAAATGTGTAAAATCAAGCACTGTGAAGGCATTGTGTGAAAATTGTCAAGGATTTTCCAAAGCGGGCAAAAATTGAAAAAAATGACAGGGCCGGTAGTGTCGAAAAAGTCAAAAATGGGAAGGGTGGGGGATTGTCCCAAAACTTGCTACAAGGGGCCAGAGGGGCGGCCTGAATGAAAAATGTGTAAAATCAAGCACTGTGAAGGCATTGTGTGAAAATTGTCAAGGATTTTCCAAAGCGGCCAAAAATTGAAAAAAATGACAGGACCGGTAGTGTCGAAAAAGTAAAAAATGGGAAGGGTGGGGGATTGTCCCAAAACTTGCTACAAGGGGCCAGAGGGGCGGCCTGAATGAAAAATGTGTAAAATCAAGCACCGTGAGGGCATTGTGTGAAAATTGTGAAAGATTTTCCAAAGCGGCCAAAAATTGAAAAAAATGACAGGGCCGGTAGTGTCGAAAAAGTCAAAAATGGGAAGGGTGGGGGATTGTCCCAAAACTTGCTACAAGGGGCCAGAGGGGCGGCCTGAATTAAAGATGTGTAAAATCAAGCACTGTGAAGGCATTGTGTGAAAATTGTCAAGGATTTTCCAAAGCGGGCAAAAATTGAAAAAAATGACAGGGCCGGTAGTGTCGAAAAAGTCAAAAATGGGAAGGGTGGGGGATTGTCCCAAAACTTGCTACAAGGGGCCAGAGGGGCGGCCTGAATTAAAGATGTGTAAAATCAAGCACTGTGAAGGCATTGTGTGAAAATTGTCAAGGATTTTCCAAAGCGGCCAATGATTGAAAAAAATGACAGGACCGGTAGTGTCGAAAAAGTCAAAAATGGGAAGGGTGGGGGATTGTCCCAAAACTTGCTACAAGGGGCCAGAGGGGCGGCCTGAATGAAAAATGTGTAAAATCAAGCACCGTGAGGGCATTGTGTGAAAATTGTGAAGGATTTTCCAAAGCGGCCAAAAACTGAAAAAAATGACAGGGCCGGTAGTGTCGAAAAAGTCAAAAATGGGAAGGGTGGGGGATTGTCCCAAAACTTGCTACAAGGGGCCAGAGGGGCGGCCTGAATTAAAAGTGTGTAAAATCAAGCACTGTGAAGGCATTGTGTGAAAATTGTCAAGGATTTTCCAAAGCGGGCAAAAATTGAAAAAAATGACAGGGTCGGTAGTGTCGAAAAAGTCAAAAATGGGAAGGGTGGGGGATTGTCCCAAAACTTGCTACAAGGGGCCAGAGGGGCGGCCTGAATGAAAAATGTGTAAAATCAAGCACCGTGAGGGCATTGTGTGAAAATTGTCAAGGATTTTCCAAAGCGGCCAAAAATTGAAAAAAATGACAGGACCGGTAGTGTCGAAAAAGTAAAAAATGGGAAGGGTGGGGGATTGTCCCAAAACTTGCTACAAGGGGCCAGAGGGGCGGCCTGAATGAAAAATGTGTAAAATCAAGCACTGTGAGGGCATTGTGTGAAAATTGTGAAGGATTTTCCAAAGCGGCCAAAAACTGAAAAAAATGACAGGGCCGGTAGTGTCGAAAAAGTCAAAAATGGGAAGGGTGGGGGATTGTCCGAAAACTTGCTACAAGGGGCCAGAGGGGCGGCCTGAATTAAAGATGTGTAAAATCAAGCACCGTGAGGGCATTGTGTGAAAATTGTCAAGGATTTTCCAAAGCGGCCAAAAATTGAAAAAAAATGACAGGACCGGTATTGTCGAAAAAGTAAAAAATGGGAAGGGTGGGGGATTGTCCCAAAACTTGCTACAAGGGGCCAGAGGGGCGGCCTGAATGAAAAATGTGTAAAATCAAGCACCGTGAGGGCATTGTGTGAAAATTGTCAAGGATTTTCCAAAGCGGCCAAAAATTGAAAAAAATGACAGGACCGGTAGTGTCGAAAAAGTCAAAAATGGGAAGGGTGGGGGATTGTCCCAAAACTTGCTACAAGGGGCCAGAGGGGCGGCCTGAATGAAAAATGTGTAAAATCAAGCACCGTGAGGGCATTGTGTGAAAATTGTCAAGGATTTTCCAAAGCGGCCAAAAATTGAAAAAAATGACAGGACCGGTAGTGTCGAAAAAGTAAAAAATGGGAAGGGTGGGGGATTGTCCCAAAACTTGCTACAAGGGGCCAGAGGGGCGGCCTGAATTAAAGATGTGTAAAATCAAGCACTGTGAAGGCATTGTGTGAAAATTGTCAAGGATTTTCCAAAGCGGGCAAAAATTGAAAAAAATGACAGGGCCGGTAGTGTCGAAAAAGTCAAAAATGGGAAGGGTGGGGGATTGTCCCAAAACTTGCTACAAGGGGCCAGAGGGGCGGCCTGAATGAAAAATGTGTAAAATCAAGCACTGTGAAGGCATTGTGTGAAAATTGTCAAGGATTTTCCAAAGCGGCCAAAAATTGAAAAAAATGACAGGACCGGTAGTGTCGAAAAAGTAAAAAATGGGAAGGGTGGGGGATTGTCCCAAAACTTGCTACAAGGGGCCAGAGGGGCGGCCTGAATGAAAAATGTGTAAAATCAAGCACCGTGAGGGCATTGTGTGAAAATTGTGAAAGATTTTCCAAAGCGGCCAAAAATTGAAAAAAATGACAGGGCCGGTAGTGTCGAAAAAGTCAAAAATGGGAAGGGTGGGGGATTGTCCCAAAACTTGCTACAAGGGGCCAGAGGGGCGGCCTGAATTAAAGATGTGTAAAATCAAGCACTGTGAAGGCATTGTGTGAAAATTGTCAAGGATTTTCCAAAGCGGGCAAAAATTGAAAAAAATGACAGGGCCGGTAGTGTCGAAAAAGTCAAAAATGGGAAGGGTGGGGGATTGTCCCAAAACTTGCTACAAGGGGCCAGAGGGGCGGCCTGAATGAAAAATGTGTAAAATCAAGCACCGTGAAGGCATTGTGTGAAAATTGTCAAGGATTTTCCAAAGCGGGCAAAAATTGAAAAAAATGACAGGGCCGGTAGTGTCGAAAAAGTCAAAAATGGGAAGGGTGGGGGATTGTCCCAAAACTTGCTACAAGGGGCCAGAGGGGCGGCCTGAATTAAAAGTGTGTAAAATCAAGCACTGTGAAGGCATTGTGTGAAAATTGTCAAGGATTTTCCAAAGCGGGCAAAAATTGAAAAAAATGACAGGGTCGGTAGTGTCGAAAAAGTCAAAAATGGGAAGGGTGGGGGATTGTCCCAAAACTTGCTACAAGGGGCCAGAGGGGCGGCCTGAATGAAAAATGTGTAAAATCAAGCACCGTGAGGGCATTGTGTGAAAATTGTCAAGGATTTTCCAAAGCGGCCAAAAATTGAAAAAAATGACAGGACCGGTAGTGTCGAAAAAGTCAAAAATGGGAAGGGTGGGGGATTGTCCCAAAACTTGCTACAAGGGGCCAGAGGGGCGGCCTGAATGAAAAATGTGTAAAATCAAGCACCGTGAGGGCATTGTGTGAAAATTGTCAAGGATTTTCCAAAGCGGCCAAAAATTGAAAAAAATGACAGGACCGGTAGTGTCGAAAAAGTCAAAAATGGGAAGGGTGGGGGATTGTCCCAAAACTTGCTACAAGGGGCCAGAGGGGCGGCCTGAATGAAAAATGTGTAAAATCAAGCACCGTGAGGGCATTGTGTGAAAATTGTGGAGGATTTTCCAAAGCGGCCAAAAACTGAAAAAAATGACAGGGCCGGTAGTGTCGAAAAAGTCAAAAATGGGAAGGGTGGGGGATTGCCCGAAAACTTGCTACAAGGGGCCAGAGGGGCGACCTGAATTAAAGATGTGTAAAATCAAGCACTGTGAAGGCATTGTGTGAAAATTGTCAAGGATTTTCCAAAGCGGCCAATGATTGAAAAAAATGACAGGACCGGTAGTGTCGAAAAAGTCAAAAATGGGAAGGGTGGGGGATTGTCCCAAAACTTGCTACAAGGGGCCAGAGGGGCGGCCTGAATTAAAGATGTGTAAAATCAAGCACTGTGAAGGCATTGTGTGAAAATTGTCAAGGATTTTCCAAAGCGGGCAAAAATTTAAAAAAATGACAGGGCCGGTAGTGTCGAAAAAGTAAAAAATGGGAAGGGTGGGGGATTGTCCCAAAACTTGCTACAAGGGGCCAGAGGGGCGGCCTGAATGAAAAATGTGTAAAATCAAGCACCGTGAGGGCATTGTGTGAAAATTGTCAAGGATTTTCCAAAGCGGCCAAAAATTGAAAAAAATGACAGGACCGGTAGTGTCGAAAAAGTAAAAAATGGGAAGGGTGGGGGATTGTCCCAAAACTTGCTACAAGGGGCCAGAGGGGCGGCCTGAATTAAAGATGTGTAAAATCAAGCACTGTGAAGGCATTGTGTGAAAATTGTCAAGGATTTTCCAAAGCGGGCAAAAATTGAAAAAAATGACAGGGCCGGTAGTGTCGAAAAAGTCAAAAATGGGAAGGGTGGGGGATTGTCCCAAAACTTGCTACAAGGGGCCAGAGGGGCGGCCTGAATGAAAAATGTGTAAAATCAAGCACTGTGAAGGCATTGTGTGAAAATTGTCAAGGATTTTCCAAAGCGGCCAAAAATTGAAAAAAATGACAGGACCGGTAGTGTCGAAAAAGTAAAAAATGGGAAGGGTGGGGGATTGTCCCAAAACTTGCTACAAGGGGCCAGAGGGGCGGCCTGAATGAAAAATGTGTAAAATCAAGCACCGTGAGGGCATTGTGTGAAAATTGTGAAAGATTTTCCAAAGCGGCCAAAAATTGAAAAAAATGACAGGGCCGGTAGTGTCGAAAAAGTCAAAAATGGGAAGGGTGGGGGATTGTCCCAAAACTTGCTACAAGGGGCCAGAGGGGCGGCCTGAATTAAAGATGTGTAAAATCAAGCACTGTGAAGGCATTGTGTGAAAATTGTCAAGGATTTTCCAAAGCGGGCAAAAATTGAAAAAAATGACAGGGCCGGTAGTGTCGAAAAAGTCAAAAATGGGAAGGGTGGGGGATTGTCCCAAAACTTGCTACAAGGGGCCAGAGGGGCGGCCTGAATGAAAAATGTGTAAAATCAAGCACCGTGAAGGCATTGTGTGAAAATTGTCAAGGATTTTCCAAAGCGGGCAAAAATTGAAAAAAATGACAGGGCCGGGTAGTGTCGAAAAAGTCAAAAATGGGAAGGGTGGGGGATTGTCCCAAAACTTGCTACAAGGGGCCAGAGGGGCGGCCTGAATTAAAAGTGTGTAAAATCAAGCACTGTGAAGGCATTGTGTGAAAATTGTCAAGGATTTTCCAAAGCGGGCAAAAATTGAAAAAAATGACAGGGTCGGTAGTGTCGAAAAAGTCAAAAATGGGAAGGGTGGGGGATTGTCCCAAAACTTGCTACAAGGGGCCAGAGGGGCGGCCTGAATGAAAAATGTGTAAAATCAAGCACCGTGAGGGCATTGTGTGAAAATTGTCAAGGATTTTCCAAAGCGGCCAAAAATTGAAAAAAATGACAGGACCGGTAGTGTCGAAAAAGTCAAAAATGGGAAGGGTGGGGGATTGTCCCAAAACTTGCTACAAGGGGCCAGAGGGGCGGCCTGAATGAAAAATGTGTAAAATCAAGCACCGTGAGGGCATTGTGTGAAAATTGTCAAGGATTTTCCAAAGCGGCCAAAAATTGAAAAAAATGACAGGACCGGTAGTGTCGAAAAAGTAAAAAATGGGAAGGGTGGGGGATTGTCCCAAAACTTGCTACAAGGGGCCAGAGGGGCGGCCTGAATGAAAAATGTGTAAAATCAAGCACCGTGAGGGCATTGTGTGAAAATTGTGGAGGATTTTCCAAAGCGGCCAAAAACTGAAAAAAATGACAGGGCCGGTAGTGTCGAAAAAGTCAAAAATGGGAAGGGTGGGGGATTGCCCGAAAACTTGCTACAAGGGGCCAGAGGGGCGACCTGAATTAAAGATGTGTAAAATCAAGCACTGTGAAGGCATTGTGTGAAAATTGTCAAGGATTTTCCAAAGCGGCCAATGATTGAAAAAAATGACAGGACCGGTAGTGTCGAAAAAGTCAAAAATGGGAAGGGTGGGGGATTGTCCCAAAACTTGCTACAAGGGGCCAGAGGGGCGGCCTGAATGAAAAATGTGTAAAATCAAGCACCGTGAGGGCATTGTGTGAAAATTGTGAAAGATTTTCCAAAGCGGCCAAAAATTGAAAAAAATGACAGGGCCGGTAGTGTCGAAAAAGTCAAAAATGGGAAGGGTGGGGGATTGTCCCAAAACTTGCTACAAGGGGCCAGAGGGGCGGCCTGAATTAAAGATGTGTAAAATCAAGCACTGTGAAGGCATTGTGTGAAAATTGTCAAGGATTTTCCAAAGCGGGCAAAAATTGAAAAAAATGACAGGGCCGGTAGTGTCGAAAAAGTCAAAAATGGGAAGGGTGGGGGATTGTCCCAAAACTTGCTACAAGGGGCCAGAGGGGCGGCCTGAATTAAAGATGTGTAAAATCAAGCACTGTGAAGGCATTGTGTGAAAATTGTCAAGGATTTTCCAAAGCGGGCAAAAATTGAAAAAAATGACAGGGCCGGTAGTGTCGAAAAAGTCAAAAATGGGAAGGGTGGGGGATTGTCCCAAAACTTGCTACAAGGGGCCAGAGGGGCGGCCTGAATTAAAAGTGTGTAAAATCAAGCACTGTGAAGGCATTGTGTGAAAATTGTCAAGGATTTTCCAAAGCGGCCAAAAATTGAAAAAAATGACAGGACCGGTAGTGTCGAAAAAGTAAAAAATGGGAAGGGTGGGGGATTGTCCCAAAACTTGCTACAAGGGGCCAGAGGGGCGGCCTGAATGAAAAATGTGTAAAATCAAGCACCGTGAGGGCATTGTGTGAAAATTGTGAAAGATTTTCCAAAGCGGCCAAAAATTGAAAAAAATGACAGGGCCGGTAGTGTCGAAAAAGTCAAAAATGGGAAGGGTGGGGGATTGTCCCAAAACTTGCTACAAGGGGCCAGAGGGGCGGCCTGAATTAAAGATGTGTAAAATCAAGCACTGTGAAGGCATTGTGTGAAAATTGTCAAGGATTTTCCAAAGCGGGCAAAAATTGAAAAAAATGACAGGGCCGGTAGTGTCGAAAAAGTCAAAAATGGGAAGGGTGGGGGATTGTCCCAAAACTTGCTACAAGGGGCCAGAGGGGCGGCCTGAATGAAAAATGTGTAAAATCAAGCACCGTGAAGGCATTGTGTGAAAATTGTCAAGGATTTTCCAAAGCGGGCAAAAATTGAAAAAAATGACAGGGCCGGTAGTGTCGAAAAAGTCAAAAATGGGAAGGGTGGGGGATTGTCCCAAAACTTGCTACAAGGGGCCAGAGGGGCGGCCTGAATTAAAAGTGTGTAAAATCAAGCACTGTGAAGGCATTGTGTGAAAATTGTCAAGGATTTTCCAAAGCGGGCAAAAATTGAAAAAAATGACAGGGTCGGTAGTGTCGAAAAAGTCAAAAATGGGAAGGGTGGGGGATTGTCCCAAAACTTGCTACAAGGGGCCAGAGGGGCGGCCTGAATGAAAAATGTGTAAAATCAAGCACCGTGAGGGCATTGTGTGAAAATTGTCAAGGATTTTCCAAAGCGGCCAAAAATTGAAAAAAATGACAGGACCGGTAGTGTCGAAAAAGTCAAAAATGGGAAGGGTGGGGGATTGTCCCAAAACTTGCTACAAGGGGCCAGAGGGGCGGCCTGAATGAAAAATGTGTAAAATCAAGCACCGTGAGGGCATTGTGTGAAAATTGTCAAGGATTTTCCAAAGCGGCCAAAAATTGAAAAAAATGACAGGACCGGTAGTGTCGAAAAAGTCAAAAATGGGAAGGGTGGGGGATTGTCCCAAAACTTGCTACAAGGGGCCAGAGGGGCGGCCTGAATGAAAAATGTGTAAAATCAAGCACCGTGAGGGCATTGTGTGAAAATTGTGGAGGATTTTCCAAAGCGGCCAAAAACTGAAAAAAATGACAGGGCCGGTAGTGTCGAAAAAGTCAAAAATGGGAAGGGTGGGGGATTGCCCGAAAACTTGCTACAAGGGGCCAGAGGGGCGACCTGAATTAAAGATGTGTAAAATCAAGCACTGTGAAGGCATTGTGTGAAAATTGTCAAGGATTTTCCAAAGCGGCCAATGATTGAAAAAAATGACAGGACCGGTAGTGTCGAAAAAGTCAAAAATGGGAAGGGTGGGGGATTGTCCCAAAACTTGCTACAAGGGGCCAGAGGGGCGGCCTGAATTAAAGATGTGTAAAATCAAGCACTGTGAAGGCATTGTGTGAAAATTGTCAAGGATTTTCCAAAGCGGGCAAAAATTTAAAAAAATGACAGGGCCGGTAGTGTCGAAAAAGTAAAAAATGGGAAGGGTGGGGGATTGTCCCAAAACTTGCTACAAGGGGCCAGAGGGGCGGCCTGAATGAAAAATGTGTAAAATCAAGCACCGTGAGGGCATTGTGTGAAAATTGTCAAGGATTTTCCAAAGCGGCCAAAAATTGAAAAAAATGACAGGACCGGTAGTGTCGAAAAAGTAAAAAATGGGAAGGGTGGGGGATTGTCCCAAAACTTGCTACAAGGGGCCAGAGGGGCGGCCTGAATTAAAGATGTGTAAAATCAAGCACTGTGAAGGCATTGTGTGAAAATTGTCAAGGATTTTCCAAAGCGGGCAAAAATTGAAAAAAATGACAGGGCCGGTAGTGTCGAAAAAGTCAAAAATGGGAAGGGTGGGGGATTGTCCCAAAACTTGCTACAAGGGGCCAGAGGGGCGGCCTGAATGAAAAATGTGTAAAATCAAGCACTGTGAAGGCATTGTGTGAAAATTGTCAAGGATTTTCCAAAGCGGCCAAAAATTGAAAAAAATGACAGGACCGGTAGTGTCGAAAAAGTAAAAAATGGGAAGGGTGGGGGATTGTCCCAAAACTTGCTACAAGGGGCCAGAGGGGCGGCCTGAATGAAAAATGTGTAAAATCAAGCACCGTGAGGGCATTGTGTGAAAATTGTGAAAGATTTTCCAAAGCGGCCAAAAATTGAAAAAAATGACAGGGCCGGTAGTGTCGAAAAAGTCAAAAATGGGAAGGGTGGGGGATTGTCCCAAAACTTGCTACAAGGGGCCAGAGGGGCGGCCTGAATTAAAGATGTGTAAAATCAAGCACTGTGAAGGCATTGTGTGAAAATTGTCAAGGATTTTCCAAAGCGGGCAAAAATTGAAAAAAATGACAGGGCCGGTAGTGTCGAAAAAGTCAAAAATGGGAAGGGTGGGGGATTGTCCCAAAACTTGCTACAAGGGGCCAGAGGGGCGGCCTGAATGAAAAATGTGTAAAATCAAGCACCGTGAAGGCATTGTGTGAAAATTGTCAAGGATTTTCCAAAGCGGGCAAAAATTGAAAAAAATGACAGGGCCGGTAGTGTCGAAAAAGTCAAAAATGGGAAGGGTGGGGGATTGTCCCAAAACTTGCTACAAGGGGCCAGAGGGGCGGCCTGAATTAAAAGTGTGTAAAATCAAGCACTGTGAAGGCATTGTGTGAAAATTGTCAAGGATTTTCCAAAGCGGGCAAAAATTGAAAAAAATGACAGGGTCGGTAGTGTCGAAAAAGTCAAAAATGGGAAGGGTGGGGGATTGTCCCAAAACTTGCTACAAGGGGCCAGAGGGGCGGCCTGAATGAAAAATGTGTAAAATCAAGCACCGTGAGGGCATTGTGTGAAAATTGTCAAGGATTTTCCAAAGCGGCCAAAAATTGAAAAAAATGACAGGACCGGTAGTGTCGAAAAAGTCAAAAATGGGAAGGGTGGGGGATTGTCCCAAAACTTGCTACAAGGGGCCAGAGGGGCGGCCTGAATGAAAAATGTGTAAAATCAAGCACCGTGAGGGCATTGTGTGAAAATTGTCAAGGATTTTCCAAAGCGGCCAAAAATTGAAAAAAATGACAGGACCGGTAGTGTCGAAAAAGTAAAAAATGGGAAGGGTGGGGGATTGTCCCAAAACTTGCTACAAGGGGCCAGAGGGGCGGCCTGAATGAAAAATGTGTAAAATCAAGCACCGTGAGGGCATTGTGTGAAAATTGTGGAGGATTTTCCAAAGCGGCCAAAAACTGAAAAAAATGACAGGGCCGGTAGTGTCGAAAAAGTCAAAAATGGGAAGGGTGGGGGATTGCCCGAAAACTTGCTACAAGGGGCCAGAGGGGCGACCTGAATTAAAGATGTGTAAAATCAAGCACTGTGAAGGCATTGTGTGAAAATTGTCAAGGATTTTCCAAAGCGGCCAATGATTGAAAAAAATGACAGGACCGGTAGTGTCGAAAAAGTCAAAAATGGGAAGGGTGGGGGATTGTCCCAAAACTTGCTACAAGGGGCCAGAGGGGCGGCCTGAATGAAAAATGTGTAAAATCAAGCACCGTGAGGGCATTGTGTGAAAATTGTGAAAGATTTTCCAAAGCGGCCAAAAATTGAAAAAAATGACAGGGCCGGTAGTGTCGAAAAAGTCAAAAATGGGAAGGGTGGGGGATTGTCCCAAAACTTGCTACAAGGGGCCAGAGGGGCGGCCTGAATTAAAGATGTGTAAAATCAAGCACTGTGAAGGCATTGTGTGAAAATTGTCAAGGATTTTCCAAAGCGGGCAAAAATTGAAAAAAATGACAGGGCCGGTAGTGTCGAAAAAGTCAAAAATGGGAAGGGTGGGGGATTGTCCCAAAACTTGCTACAAGGGGCCAGAGGGGCGGCCTGAATTAAAGATGTGTAAAATCAAGCACTGTGAAGGCATTGTGTGAAAATTGTCAAGGATTTTCCAAAGCGGGCAAAAATTGAAAAAAATGACAGGGCCGGTAGTGTCGAAAAAGTCAAAAATGGGAAGGGTGGGGGATTGTCCCAAAACTTGCTACAAGGGGCCAGAGGGGCGGCCTGAATTAAAAGTGTGTAAAATCAAGCACTGTGAAGGCATTGTGTGAAAATTGTCAAGGATTTTCCAAAGCGGCCAATGATTGAAAAAAATGACAGGACCGGTAGTGTCGAAAAAGTCAAAAATGGGAAGGGTGGGGGATTGTCCCAAAACTTGCTACAAGGGGCCAGAGGGGCGGCCTGAATGAAAAATGTGTAAAATCAAGCACCGTGAAGGCATTGTGTGAAAATTGTGAAGGATTTTCCATAGGGGGAAAAATTGAAAAAAATGACAGGGCCGGTAGTGTCGAAAAAGTCAAAAATAGGAAGGGTGGGGGATTGTCCCAAAACTTGCTACAAGGGGCCAGAGGGGCGGCCTGAATGAAAAATGTGTAAAATCAAGCACCGTGAAGGCATTGTGTGAAAATTGTCAAGGATTTTCCAAAGCGGGCAAAAATTGAAAAAAATGACAGGGCCGGTAGTGTCGAAAAAGTCAAAAATGGGAAGGGTGGGGGATTGTCCCAAAACTTGCTACAAGGGGCCAGAGGGGCGGCCTGAATTAAAAGTGTGTAAAATCAAGCACTGTGAAGGCATTGTGTGAAAATTGTCAAGGATTTTCCAAAGCGGGCAAAAATTGAAAAAAATGACAGGGTCGGTAGTGTCGAAAAAGTCAAAAATGGGAACGGTGGGGGATTGTCCCAAAACTTGCTACAAGGGGCCAGAGGGGCGGCCTGAATGAAAAATGTGTAAAATCAAGCACCGTGAGGGCATTGTGTGAAAATTGTCAAGGATTTTCCAAAGCGGCCAAAAATTGAAAAAAATGACAGGACCGGTAGTGTCGAAAAAGTCAAAAATGGGAAGGGTGGGGGATTGCCCGAAAACTTGCTACAAGGGGCCAGAGGGGCGACCTGAATTAAAGATGTGTAAAATCAAGCACTGTGAAGGCATTGTGTGAAAATTGTCAAGGATTTTCCAAAGCGGCCAATGATTGAAAAAAATGACAGGACCGGTAGTGTCGAAAAAGTCAAAAATGGGAAGGGTGGGGGATTGTCCCAAAACTTGCTACAAGGGGCCAGAGGGGCGGCCTGAATTAAAGATGTGTAAAATCAAGCACTGTGAAGGCATTGTGTGAAAATTGTCAAGGATTTTCCAAAGCGGGCAAAAATTGAAAAAAATGACAGGGCCGGTAGTGTCGAAAAAGTAAAAAATGGGAAGGGTGGGGGATTGTCCCAAAACTTGCTACAAGGGGCCAGAGGGGCGGCCTGAATGAAAAATGTGTAAAATCAAGCACCGTGAGGGCATTGTGTGAAAATTGTCAAGGATTTTCCAAAGCGGCCAATGATTGAAAAAAATGACAGGACCGGTAGTGTCGAAAAAGTCAAAAATGGGAAGGGTGGGGGATTGTCCCAAAACTTGCTACAAGGGGCCAGAGGGGCGGCCTGAATGAAAAATGTGTAAAATCAAGCACTGTGAAGGCATTGTGTGAAAATTGTCAAGGATTTTCCAAAGCGGGCAAAAATTGAAAAAAATGACAGGGCCGGTAGTGTCGAAAAAGTCAAAAATGGGAAGGGTGGGGGATTGTCCCAAAACTTGCTACAAGGGGCCAGAGGGGCGGCCTGAATGAAAAATGTGTAAAATCAAGCACTGTGAAGGCATTGTGTGAAAATTGTCAAGGATTTTCCAAAGCGGCCAAAAATTGAAAAAAATGACAGGACCGGTAGTGTCGAAAAAGTAAAAAATGGGAAGGGTGGGGGATTGTCCCAAAACTTGCTACAAGGGGCCAGAGGGGCGGCCTGAATGAAAAATGTGTAAAATCAAGCACCGTGAGGGCATTGTGTGAAAATTGTGAAAGATTTTCCAAAGCGGCCAAAAATTGAAAAAAATGACAGGGCCGGTAGTGTCGAAAAAGTCAAAAATGGGAAGGGTGGGGGATTGTCCCAAAACTTGCTACAAGGGGCCAGAGGGGCGGCCTGAATTAAAGATGTGTAAAATCAAGCACTGTGAAGGCATTGTGTGAAAATTGTCAAGGATTTTCCAAAGCGGGCAAAAATTGAAAAAAATGACAGGGCCGGTAGTGTCGAAAAAGTCAAAAATGGGAAGGGTGGGGGATTGTCCCAAAACTTGCTACAAGGGGCCAGAGGGGCGGCCTGAATTAAAGATGTGTAAAATCAAGCACTGTGAAGGCATTGTGTGAAAATTGTCAAGGATTTTCCAAAGCGGGCAAAAATTGAAAAAAATGACAGGGCCGGTAGTGTCGAAAAAGTCAAAAATGGGAAGGGTGGGGGATTGTCCCAAAACTTGCTACAAGGGGCCAGAGGGGCGGCCTGAATTAAAGATGTGTAAAATCAAGCACTGTGAAGGCATTGTGTGAAAATTGTCAAGGATTTTCCAAAGCGGCCAATGATTGAAAAAAATGACAGGACCGGTAGTGTCGAAAAAGTCAAAAATGGGAAGGGTGGGGGATTGTCCCAAAACTTGCTACAAGGGGCCAGAGGGGCGGCCTGAATGAAAAATGTGTAAAATCAAGCACCGTGAGGGCATTGTGTGAAAATTGTGAAGGATTTTCCAAAGCGGCCAAAAACTGAAAAAAATGACAGGGCCGGGTAGTGTCGAAAAAGTCAAAAATGGGAAGGGTGGGGGATTGTCCCAAAACTTGCTACAAGGGGCCAGAGGGGCGGCCTGAATTAAAAGTGTGTAAAATCAAGCACTGTGAAGGCATTGTGTGAAAATTGTCAAGGATTTTCCAAAGCGGGCAAAAATTGAAAAAAATGACAGGGTCGGTAGTGTCGAAAAAGTCAAAAATGGGAAGGGTGGGGGATTGTCCCAAAACTTGCTACAAGGGGCCAGAGGGGCGGCCTGAATGAAAAATGTGTAAAATCAAGCACCGTGAGGGCATTGTGTGAAAATTGTCAAGGATTTTCCAAAGCGGCCAAAAATTGAAAAAAATGACAGGACCGGTAGTGTCGAAAAAGTAAAAAAATGGGAAGGGTGGGGGATTGTCCCAAAACTTGCTACAAGGGGCCAGAGGGGCGGCCTGAATGAAAAATGTGTAAAATCAAGCACTGTGAGGGCATTGTGTGAAAATTGTGAAGGATTTTCCAAAGCGGCCAAAAACTGAAAAAAATGACAGGGCCGGTAGTGTCGAAAAAGTCAAAAATGGGAAGGGTGGGGGATTGTCCGAAAACTTGCTACAAGGGGCCAGAGGGGCGGCCTGAATTAAAGATGTGTAAAATCAAGCACCGTGAGGGCATTGTGTGAAAATTGTCAAGGATTTTCCAAAGCGGCCAAAAATTGAAAAAAAATGACAGGACCGGTATTGTCGAAAAAGTAAAAAATGGGAAGGGTGGGGGATTGTCCCAAAACTTGCTACAAGGGGCCAGAGGGGCGGCCTGAATGAAAAATGTGTAAAATCAAGCACCGTGAGGGCATTGTGTGAAAATTGTCAAGGATTTTCCAAAGCGGCCAAAAATTGAAAAAAATGACAGGACCGGTAGTGTCGAAAAAGTCAAAAATGGGAAGGGTGGGGGATTGTCCCAAAACTTGCTACAAGGGGCCAGAGGGGCGGCCTGAATGAAAAATGTGTAAAATCAAGCACCGTGAGGGCATTGTGTGAAAATTGTCAAGGATTTTCCAAAGCGGCCAAAAATTGAAAAAAATGACAGGACCGGTAGTGTCGAAAAAGTAAAAAATGGGAAGGGTGGGGGATTGTCCCAAAACTTGCTACAAGGGGCCAGAGGGGCGGCCTGAATTAAAGATGTGTAAAATCAAGCACTGTGAAGGCATTGTGTGAAAATTGTCAAGGATTTTCCAAAGCGGGCAAAAATTGAAAAAAATGACAGGGCCGGTAGTGTCGAAAAAGTCAAAAATGGGAAGGGTGGGGGATTGTCCCAAAACTTGCTACAAGGGGCCAGAGGGGCGGCCTGAATGAAAAATGTGTAAAATCAAGCACCGTGAAGGCATTGTGTGAAAATTGTCAAGGATTTTCCAAAGCGGGCAAAAATTGAAAAAAATGACAGGGCCGGTAGTGTCGAAAAAGTCAAAAATGGGAAGGGTGGGGGATTGTCCCAAAACTTGCTACAAGGGGCCAGAGGGGCGGCCTGAATTAAAAGTGTGTAAAATCAAGCACTGTGAAGGCATTGTGTGAAAATTGTCAAGGATTTTCCAAAGCGGGCAAAAATTGAAAAAAATGACAGGGTCGGTAGTGTCGAAAAAGTCAAAAATGGGAAGGGTGGGGGATTGTCCCAAAACTTGCTACAAGGGGCCAGAGGGGCGGCCTGAATGAAAAATGTGTAAAATCAAGCACCGTGAGGGCATTGTGTGAAAATTGTCAAGGATTTTCCAAAGCGGCCAAAAATTGAAAAAAATGACAGGACCGGTAGTGTCGAAAAAGTCAAAAATGGGAAGGGTGGGGGATTGTCCCAAAACTTGCTACAAGGGGCCAGAGGGGCGGCCTGAATGAAAAATGTGTAAAATCAAGCACCGTGAGGGCATTGTGTGAAAATTGTCAAGGATTTTCCAAAGCGGCCAAAAATTGAAAAAAATGACAGGACCGGTAGTGTCGAAAAAGTAAAAAATGGGAAGGGTGGGGGATTGTCCCAAAACTTGCTACAAGGGGCCAGAGGGGCGGCCTGAATGAAAAATGTGTAAAATCAAGCACCGTGAGGGCATTGTGTGAAAATTGTGGAGGATTTTCCAAAGCGGCCAAAAACTGAAAAAAATGACAGGGCCGGTAGTGTCGAAAAAGTCAAAAATGGGAAGGGTGGGGGATTGCCCGAAAACTTGCTACAAGGGGCCAGAGGGGCGACCTGAATTAAAGATGTGTAAAATCAAGCACTGTGAAGGCATTGTGTGAAAATTGTCAAGGATTTTCCAAAGCGGCCAATGATTGAAAAAAATGACAGGACCGGTAGTGTCGAAAAAGTCAAAAATGGGAAGGGTGGGGGATTGTCCCAAAACTTGCTACAAGGGGCCAGAGGGGCGGCCTGAATGAAAAATGTGTAAAATCAAGCACCGTGAGGGCATTGTGTGAAAATTGTGAAAGATTTTCCAAAGCGGCCAAAAATTGAAAAAAATGACAGGGCCGGGTAGTGTCGAAAAAGTCAAAAATGGGAAGGGTGGGGGATTGTCCCAAAACTTGCTACAAGGGGCCAGAGGGGCGGCCTGAATTAAAGATGTGTAAAATCAAGCACTGTGAAGGCATTGTGTGAAAATTGTCAAGGATTTTCCAAAGCGGGCAAAAATTGAAAAAAATGACAGGGCCGGTAGTGTCGAAAAAGTCAAAAATGGGAAGGGTGGGGGATTGTCCCAAAACTTGCTACAAGGGGCCAGAGGGGCGGCCTGAATTAAAGATGTGTAAAATCAAGCACTGTGAAGGCATTGTGTGAAAATTGTCAAGGATTTTCCAAAGCGGCCAATGATTGAAAAAAATGACAGGACCGGTAGTGTCGAAAAAGTCAAAAATGGGAAGGGTGGGGGATTGTCCCAAAACTTGCTACAAGGGGCCAGAGGGGCGGCCTGAATGAAAAATGTGTAAAATCAAGCACCGTGAAGGCATTGTGTGAAAATTGTGAAGGATTTTCCATAGGGGGAAAAATTGAAAAAAATGACAGGGCCGGTAGTGTCGAAAAAGTCAAAAATAGGAAGGGTGGGGGATTGTCCCAAAACTTGCTACAAGGGGCCAGAGGGGCGGCCTGAATGAAAAATGTGTAAAATCAAGCACCGTGAAGGCATTGTGTGAAAATTGTCAAGGATTTTCCAAAGCGGGCAAAAATTGAAAAAAATGACAGGGCCGGTAGTGTCGAAAAAGTCAAAAATGGGAAGGGTGGGGGATTGTCCCAAAACTTGCTACAAGGGGCCAGAGGGGCGGCCTGAATTAAAAGTGTGTAAAATCAAGCACTGTGAAGGCATTGTGTGAAAATTGTCAAGGATTTTCCAAAGCGGGCAAAAATTGAAAAAAATGACAGGGTCGGTAGTGTCGAAAAAGTCAAAAATGGGAACGGTGGGGGATTGTCCCAAAACTTGCTACAAGGGGCCAGAGGGGCGGCCTGAATGAAAAATGTGTAAAATCAAGCACCGTGAGGGCATTGTGTGAAAATTGTCAAGGATTTTCCAAAGCGGCCAAAAATTGAAAAAAATGACAGGACCGGTATTGTCGAAAAAGTCAAAAATGGGAAGGGTGGGGGATTGCCCGAAAACTTGCTACAAGGGGCCAGAGGGGCGACCTGAATTAAAGATGTGTAAAATCAAGCACTGTGAAGGCATTGTGTGAAAATTGTCAAGGATTTTCCAAAGCGGCCAATGATTGAAAAAAATGACAGGACCGGTAGTGTCGAAAAAGTAAAAAATGGGAAGGGTGGGGGATTGTCCCAAAACTTGCTACAAGGGGCCAGAGGGGCGGCCTGAATTAAAGATGTGTAAAATCAAGCACTGTGAAGGCATTGTGTGAAAATTGTCAAGGATTTTCCAAAGCGGGCAAAAATTGAAAAAAATGACAGGGCCGGTAGTGTCGAAAAAGTCAAAAATGGGAAGGGTGGGGGATTGTCCCAAAACTTGCTACAAGGGGCCAGAGGGGCGGCCTGAATGAAAAATGTGTAAAATCAAGCACCGTGAGGGCATTGTGTGAAAATTGTCAAGGATTTTCCAAAGCGGCCAATGATTGAAAAAAATGACAGGGCCGGTAGTGTCGAAAAAGTCAAAAATGGGAAGGGTGGGGGATTGTCCCAAAACTTGCTACAAGGGGCCAGAGGGGCGGCCTGAATTAAAAGTGTGTAAAATCAAGCACTGTGAAGGCATTGTGTGAAAATTGTCAAGGATTTTCCAAAGCGGGCAAAAATTGAAAAAAATGACAGGGTCGGTAGTGTCGAAAAAGTCAAAAATGGGAAGGGTGGGGGATTGTCCCAAAACTTGCTACAAGGGGCCAGAGGGGCGGCCTGAATGAAAAATGTGTAAAATCAAGCACCGTGAGGGCATTGTGTGAAAATTGTCAAGGATTTTCCAAAGCGGCCAAAAATTGAAAAAAATGACAGGACCGGTAGTGTCGAAAAAGTCAAAAATGGGAAGGGTGGGGGATTGTCCCAAAACTTGCTACAAGGGGCCAGAGGGGCGGCCTGAATGAAAAATGTGTAAAATCAAGCACCGTGAGGGCATTGTGTGAAAATTGTCAAGGATTTTCCAAAGCGGCCAAAAATTGAAAAAAATGACAGGACCGGTAGTGTCGAAAAAGTAAAAAATGGGAAGGGTGGGGGATTGTCCCAAAACTTGCTACAAGGGGCCAGAGGGGCGGCCTGAATGAAAAATGTGTAAAATCAAGCACCGTGAGGGCATTGTGTGAAAATTGTGGAGGATTTTCCAAAGCGGCCAAAAACTGAAAAAAATGACAGGGCCGGTAGTGTCGAAAAAGTCAAAAATGGGAAGGGTGGGGGATTGCCCGAAAACTTGCTACAAGGGGCCAGAGGGGCGACCTGAATTAAAGATGTGTAAAATCAAGCACTGTGAAGGCATTGTGTGAAAATTGTCAAGGATTTTCCAAAGCGGCCAATGATTGAAAAAAATGACAGGACCGGTAGTGTCGAAAAAGTCAAAAATGGGAAGGGTGGGGGATTGTCCCAAAACTTGCTACAAGGGGCCAGAGGGGCGGCCTGAATGAAAAATGTGTAAAATCAAGCACCGTGAGGGCATTGTGTGAAAATTGTGAAAGATTTTCCAAAGCGGCCAAAAATTGAAAAAAATGACAGGGCCGGTAGTGTCGAAAAAGTCAAAAATGGGAAGGGTGGGGGATTGTCCCAAAACTTGCTACAAGGGGCCAGAGGGGCGGCCTGAATTAAAGATGTGTAAAATCAAGCACTGTGAAGGCATTGTGTGAAAATTGTCAAGGATTTTCCAAAGCGGGCAAAAATTGAAAAAAATGACAGGGCCGGTAGTGTCGAAAAAGTCAAAAATGGGAAGGGTGGGGGATTGTCCCAAAACTTGCTACAAGGGGCCAGAGGGGCGGCCTGAATTAAAGATGTGTAAAATCAAGCACTGTGAAGGCATTGTGTGAAAATTGTCAAGGATTTTCCAAAGCGGCCAATGATTGAAAAAAATGACAGGACCGGTAGTGTCGAAAAAGTCAAAAATGGGAAGGGTGGGGGATTGTCCCAAAACTTGCTACAAGGGGCCAGAGGGGCGGCCTGAATGAAAAATGTGTAAAATCAAGCACCGTGAAGGCATTGTGTGAAAATTGTGAAGGATTTTCCATAGGGGGAAAAATTGAAAAAAATGACAGGGCCGGTAGTGTCGAAAAAGTCAAAAATAGGAAGGGTGGGGGATTGTCCCAAAACTTGCTACAAGGGGCCAGAGGGGCGGCCTGAATGAAAAATGTGTAAAATCAAGCACCGTGAAGGCATTGTGTGAAAATTGTCAAGGATTTTCCAAAGCGGGCAAAAATTGAAAAAAATGACAGGGCCGGTAGTGTCGAAAAAGTCAAAAATGGGAAGGGTGGGGGATTGTCCCAAAACTTGCTACAAGGGGCCAGAGGGGCGGCCTGAATTAAAAGTGTGTAAAATCAAGCACTGTGAAGGCATTGTGTGAAAATTGTCAAGGATTTTCCAAAGCGGGCAAAAATTGAAAAAAATGACAGGGTCGGTAGTGTCGAAAAAGTCAAAAATGGGAACGGTGGGGGATTGTCCCAAAACTTGCTACAAGGGGCCAGAGGGGCGGCCTGAATGAAAAATGTGTAAAATCAAGCACCGTGAGGGCATTGTGTGAAAATTGTCAAGGATTTTCCAAAGCGGCCAAAAATTGAAAAAAATGACAGGACCGGTAGTGTCGAAAAAGTCAAAAATGGGAAGGGTGGGGGATTGCCCGAAAACTTGCTACAAGGGGCCAGAGGGGCGACCTGAATTAAAGATGTGTAAAATCAAGCACTGTGAAGGCATTGTGTGAAAATTGTCAAGGATTTTCCAAAGCGGCCAATGATTGAAAAAAATGACAGGACCGGTAGTGTCGAAAAAGTCAAAAATGGGAAGGGTGGGGGATTGTCCCAAAACTTGCTACAAGGGGCCAGAGGGGCGGCCTGAATTAAAGATGTGTAAAATCAAGCACTGTGAAGGCATTGTGTGAAAATTGTCAAGGATTTTCCAAAGCGGGCAAAAATTGAAAAAAATGACAGGGCCGGTAGTGTCGAAAAAGTAAAAAATGGGAAGGGTGGGGGATTGTCCCAAAACTTGCTACAAGGGGCCAGAGGGGCGGCCTGAATGAAAAATGTGTAAAATCAAGCACCGTGAGGGCATTGTGTGAAAATTGTCAAGGATTTTCCAAAGCGGCCAATGATTGAAAAAAATGACAGGACCGGTAGTGTCGAAAAAGTCAAAAATGGGAAGGGTGGGGGATTGTCCCAAAACTTGCTACAAGGGGCCAGAGGGGCGGCCTGAATGAAAAATGTGTAAAATCAAGCACTGTGAAGGCATTGTGTGAAAATTGTCAAGGATTTTCCAAAGCGGGCAAAAATTGAAAAAAATGACAGGGCCGGTAGTGTCGAAAAAGTCAAAAATGGGAAGGGTGGGGGATTGTCCCAAAACTTGCTACAAGGGGCCAGAGGGGCGGCCTGAATGAAAAATGTGTAAAATCAAGCACTGTGAAGGCATTGTGTGAAAATTGTCAAGGATTTTCCAAAGCGGCCAAAAATTGAAAAAAATGATGACAGGACCGGTAGTGTCGAAAAAGTAAAAAATGGGAAGGGTGGGGGATTGTCCCAAAACTTGCTACAAGGGGCCAGAGGGGCGGCCTGAATGAAAAATGTGTAAAATCAAGCACCGTGAGGGCATTGTGTGAAAATTGTGAAAGATTTTCCAAAGCGGCCAAAAATTGAAAAAAATGACAGGGCCGGTAGTGTCGAAAAAGTCAAAATGGGAAGGGTGGGGGATTGTCCAAAACTTGCTACAAGGGGCCAGAGGGGCGGCCTGAATTAAAGATGTGTAAAATCAAGCACTGTGAAGGCATTGTGTGAAAATTGTCAAGGATTTTCCAAAGCGGGCAAAAATTGAAAAAAATGACAGGGCCGGTAGTGTCGAAAAAGTCAAAAATGGGAAGGGTGGGGGATTGTCCCAAAACTTGCTACAAGGGGCCAGAGGGGCGGCCTGAATTAAAGATGTGTAAAATCAAGCACTGTGAAGGCATTGTGTGAAAATTGTCAAGGATTTTCCAAAGCGGGCAAAAATTGAAAAAAATGACAGGGCCGGTAGTGTCGAAAAAGTCAAAAATGGGAAGGGTGGGGGATTGTCCCAAAACTTGCTACAAGGGGCCAGAGGGGCGGCCTGAATTAAAGATGTGTAAAATCAAGCACTGTGAAGGCATTGTGTGAAAATTGTCAAGGATTTTCCAAAGCGGCCAATGATTGAAAAAAATGACAGGACCGGTAGTGTCGAAAAAGTCAAAAATGGGAAGGGTGGGGGATTGTCCCAAAACTTGCTACAAGGGGCCAGAGGGGCGGCCTGAATGAAAAATGTGTAAAATCAAGCACCGTGAGGGCATTGTGTGAAAATTGTGAAGGATTTTCCAAAGCGGCCAAAAACTGAAAAAAATGACAGGGCCGGTAGTGTCGAAAAAGTCAAAAATGGGAAGGGTGGGGGATTGTCCCAAAAGGGGCGGCCTGAATTAAAGATGTGTAAAATCAAGCACTGTGAAGGCATTGTGTGAAAATTGTCAAGGATTTTCCAAAGCGGCCAATGATTGAAAAAAATGACAGGACCGGTAGTGTCGAAAAAGTCAAAAATGGGAAGGGTGGGGGATTGTCCCAAAACTTGCTACAAGGGGCCAGAGGGGCGGCCTGAATGAAAAATGTGTAAAATCAAGCACCGTGAGGGCATTGTGTGAAAATTGTGAAGGATTTTCCAAAGCGGCCAAAAACTGAAAAAAATGACAGGGCCGGTAGTGTCGAAAAAGTCAAAAATGGGAAGGGTGGGGGATTGTCCCAAAACTTGCTACAAGGGGCCAGAGGGGCGGCCTGAATTAAAGTGTGTAAAATCAAGCACTGTGAAGGCATTGTGTGAAAATTGTCAAGGATTTTCCAAAGCGGGCAAAAATTGAAAAAAATGACAGGGTCGGTAGTGTCGAAAAAGTCAAAAATGGGAAGGGTGGGGGGATTGTCCCAAAACTTGCTACAAGGGGCCAGAGGGGCGGCCTGAATGAAAAATGTGTAAAATCAAGCACCGTGAGGGCATTGTGTGAAAATTGTCAAGGATTTTCCAAAGCGGCCAAAAATTGAAAAAAATGACAGGACCGGTAGTGTCGAAAAAGTAAAAAATGGGAAGGGTGGGGGATTGTCCCAAAACTTGCTACAAGGGGCCAGAGGGGCGGCCTGAGCCTGAATGAAAAATGTGTAAAATCAAGCACTGTGAGGGCATTGTGTGAAAATTGTGAAGGATTTTCCAAAGCGGCCAAAAACTGAAAAAAATGACAGGGCCGGTAGTGTCGAAAAAGTCAAAAATGGGAAGGGTGGGGGATTGTCCCAAAACTTGCTACAAGGGGCCAGAGGGGCGGCCTGAATTAAAGATGTGTAAAATCAAGCACCGTGAGGGCATTGTGTGAAAATTGTCAAGGATTTTCCAAAGCGGCCAAAAATTGAAAAAAAATGACAGGACCGGTATTGTCGAAAAGTAAAAAATGGGAAGGGTGGGGGGATTGTCCCAAAACTTGCTACAAGGGGCCAGAGGGGCGGCCTGAATGAAAAATGTGTAAAATCAAGCACCGTGAGGGCATTGTGTGAAAATTGTCAAGGATTTTCCAAAGCGGCCAAAAATTGAAAAAAATGACAGGACCGGTAGTGTCGAAAAAGTCAAAAATGGGAAGGGTGGGGGATTGTCCCAAAACTTGCTACAAGGGGCCAGAGGGGCGGCCTGAATGAAAAATGTGTAAAATCAAGCACCGTGAGGGCATTGTGTGAAAATTGTCAAGGATTTTCCAAAGCGGCCAAAAATTGAAAAAAATGACAGGACCGGTAGTGTCGAAAAAGTAAAAAATGGGAAGGGTGGGGATTGTCCCAAAACTTGCTACAAGGGGCCAGAGGGGCGGCCTGAATTAAAGATGTGTAAAATCAAGCACTGTGAAGGCATTGTGTGAAAATTGTCAAGGATTTTCCAAAGCGGGCAAAAATTGAAAAAAATGACAGGGCCGGTAGTGTCGAAAAAGTCAAAAATGGGAAGGGTGGGGGATTGTCCCAAAACTTGCTACAAGGGGCCAGAGGGGCGGCCTGAATGAAAAATGTGTAAAATCAAGCACTGTGAAGGCATTGTGTGAAAATTGTCAAGGATTTTCCAAAGCGGCCAAAAATTGAAAAAAATGACAGGACCGGTAGTGTCGAAAAAGTAAAAAATGGGAAGGGTGGGGGATTGTCCCCAAAACTTGCTACAAGGGGCCAGAGGGGCGGCCTGAATGAAAAATGTGTAAAATCAAGCACGTGAGGGCATTGTGTGAAAATTGTGAAAGATTTTCCAAAGCGGCCAAAAATTGAAAAAATGACAGGGCCGGTAGTGTCGAAAAAGTCAAAAATGGGAAGGGTGGGGGATTGTCCCAAAACTTGCTACAAGGGGCCAGAGGGGCGGCCTGAATTAAAGATGTGTAAAATCAAGCACTGTGAAGGCATTGTGTGAAAATTGTCAAGGATTTTCCAAAGCGGGCAAAAATTGAAAAAAATGACAGGGCCGGTAGTGTCGAAAAAGTCAAAAATGGGAAGGGTGGGGGATTGTCCCAAAACTTGCTACAAGGGGCCAGAGGGGCGGCCTGAATGAAAAATGTGTAAAATCAAGCACCGTGAAGGCATTGTGTGAAAATTGTCAAGGATTTTCCAAAGCGGGCAAAAATTGAAAAAAATGACAGGGCCGGTAGTGTCGAAAAAGTCAAAAATGGGAAGGGTGGGGATTGTCCCAAAACTTGCTACAAGGGGCCAGAGGGGCGGCCTGAATTAAAAGTGTGTAAAATCAAGCACTGTGAAGGCATTGTGTGAAAATTGTCAAGGATTTTCCAAAGCGGGCAAAAATTGAAAAAAATGACAGGGTCGGTAGTGTCGAAAAAGTCAAAAATGGGAAGGGTGGGGGATTGTCCCAAAACTTGCTACAAGGGGCCAGAGGGGCGGCCTGAATGAAAAATGTGTAAAATCAAGCACCGTGAGGGCATTGTGTGAAAATTGTCAAGGATTTACCAAAGCGGCCAAAAATTGAAAAAAATGACAGGACCGGTAGTGTCGAAAAAGTCAAAAATGGGAAGGGTGGGGGATTGTCCCAAAACTTGCTACAAGGGGCCAGAGGGGCGGCCTGAATGAAAAATGTGTAAAATCAAGCACCGTGAGGGCATTGTGTGAAAATTGTCAAGGATTTTCCAAAGCGGCCAAAAATTGAAAAAAATGACAGGACCGGTAGTGTCGAAAAAGTCAAAAATGGGAAGGGTGGGGGATTGTCCCAAAACTTGCTACAAGGGGCCAGAGGGGCGGCCTGAATGAAAAATGTGTAAAATCAAGCACCGTGAGGGCATTGTGTGAAAATTGTGGAGGATTTTCCAAAGCGGCCAAAAACTGAAAAAAATGACAGGGCCGGTAGTGTCGAAAAAGTCAAAAATGGGAAGGGTGGGGGATTGCCCGAAAACTTGCTACAAGGGGCCAGAGGGGCGACCTGAATTAAAGATGTGTAAAATCAAGCACTGTGAAGGCATTGTGTGAAAATTGTCAAGGATTTTCCAAAGCGGCCAATGATTGAAAAAAATGACAGGACCGGTAGTGTCGAAAAAGTCAAAAATGGGAAGGGTGGGGGATTGTCCCAAAACTTGCTACAAGGGGCCAGAGGGGCGGCCTGAATTAAAGATGTGTAAAATCAAGCACTGTGAAGGCATTGTGTGAAAATTGTCAAGGATTTTCCAAAGCGGGCAAAAATTGAAAAAAATGACAGGGCCGGTAGTGTCGAAAAAGTAAAAAATGGGAAGGGTGGGGGATTGTCCCAAAACTTGCTACAAGGGGCCAGAGGGGCGGCCTGAATGAAAAATGTGTAAAATCAAGCACCGTGAGGGCATTGTGTGAAAATTGTCAAGGATTTTCCAAAGCGGCCAAAAATTGAAAAAAATGACAGGACCGGTAGTGTCGAAAAAGTAAAAAATGGGAAGGGTGGGGGATTGTCCCAAAACTTGCTACAAGGGGCCAGAGGGGCGGCCTGAATTAAAGATGTGTAAAATCAAGCACTGTGAAGGCATTGTGTGAAAATTGTCAAGGATTTCCAAAGCGGGCAGAAATTGAAAAAATGACAGGGCCGGTAGTGTCGAAAAAGTCAAAAATGGGAAGGGTGGGGGATTGTCCCAAAACTTGCTACAAGGGGCCAGAGGGGCGGCCTGAATGAAAAATGTGTAAAATCAAGCACCGTGAAGGCATTGTGTGAAAATTGTCAAGGATTTTCCAAAGCGGCCAAAAATTGAAAAAAATGACAGGACCGGTAGTGTCGAAAAAGTAAAAAATGGGAAGGGTGGGGGATTGTCCCAAAACTTGCTACAAGGGGCCAGAGGGGCGGCCTGAATGAAAAATGTGTAAAATCAAGCACCGTGAGGGCATTGTGTGAAAATTGTGAAAGATTTTCCAAAGCGGCCAAAAATTGAAAAAAATGACAGGGCCGGTAGTGTCGAAAAAGTCAAAAATGGGAAGGGTGGGGGATTGTCCCAAAACTTGCTACAAGGGGCCAGAGGGGCGGCCTGAATTAAAGATGTGTAAAATCAAGCACTGTGAAGGCATTGTGTGAAAATTGTCAAGGATTTTCCAAAGCGGGCAAAAATTGAAAAAAATGACAGGGCCGGTAGTGTCGAAAAAGTCAAAAATGGGAAGGGTGGGGGATTGTCCCAAAACTTGCTACAAGGGGCCAGAGGGGCGGCCTGAATGAAAAATGTGTAAAATCAAGCACCGTGAGGGCATTGTGTGAAAATTGTGAAGGATTTTCCAAAGCGGGCAAAAATTGAAAAAAATGACAGGGCCGGTAGTGTCGAAAAAGTCAAAAATGGGAAGGGTGGGGGATTGTCCCAAAACTTGCTACAAGGGGCCAGAGGGGCGGCCTGAATTAAAAGTGTGTAAAATCAAGCACTGTGAAGGCATTGTGTGAAAATTGTCAAGGATTTTCCAAAGCGGGCAAAAATTGAAAAAAATGACAGGGTCGGTAGTGTCGAAAAAGTCAAAAATGGGAAGGGTGGGGGATTGTCCCAAAACTTGCTACAAGGGGCCAGAGGGGCGGCCTGAATGAAAAATGTGTAAAATCAAGCACCGTGAGGGCATTGTGTGAAAATTGTCAAGGATTTTCCAAAGCGGCCAAAAATTGAAAAAAATGACAGGACCGGTAGTGTCGAAAAAGTCAAAAATGGGAAGGGTGGGGGATTGTCCCAAAACTTGCTACAAGGGGCCAGAGGGGCGGCCTGAATGAAAAATGTGTAAAATCAAGCACCGTGAGGGCATTGTGTGAAAATTGTCAAGGATTTTCCAAAGCGGCCAAAAATTGAAAAAAATGACAGGACCGGTAGTGTCGAAAAAGTAAAAAATGGGAAGGGTGGGGGATTGTCCCAAAACTTGCTACAAGGGGCCAGAGGGGCGGCCTGAATGAAAAATGTGTAAAATCAAGCACCGTGAGGGCATTGTGTGAAAATTGTGGAGGATTTTCCAAAGCGGCCAAAAACTGAAAAAAATGACAGGGCCGGTAGTGTCGAAAAAGTCAAAAATGGGAAGGGTGGGGGATTGCCCGAAAACTTGCTACAAGGGGCCAGAGGGGCGACCTGAATTAAAGATGTGTAAAATCAAGCACTGTGAAGGCATTGTGTGAAAATTGTCAAGGATTTTCCAAAGCGGCCAATGATTGAAAAAAATGACAGGACCGGTAGTGTCGAAAAAGTCAAAAATGGGAAGGGTGGGGGATTGTCCCAAAACTTGCTACAAGGGGCCAGAGGGGCGGCCTGAATGAAAAATGTGTAAAATCAAGCACCGTGAGGGCATTGTGTGAAAATTGTGAAAGATTTTCCAAAGCGGCCAAAAATTGAAAAAAATGACAGGGCCGGTAGTGTCGAAAAAGTCAAAAATGGGAAGGGTGGGGGATTGTCCCAAAACTTGCTACAAGGGGCCAGAGGGGCGGCCTGAATTAAAGATGTGTAAAATCAAGCACTGTGAAGGCATTGTGTGAAAATTGTCAAGGATTTTCCAAAGCGGGCAAAAATTGAAAAAAATGACAGGGCCGGTAGTGTCGAAAAAGTCAAAAATGGGAAGGGTGGGGGATTGTCCCAAAACTTGCTACAAGGGGCCAGAGGGGCGGCCTGAATTAAAGATGTGTAAAATCAAGCACTGTGAAGGCATTGTGTGAAAATTGTCAAGGATTTTCCAAAGCGGCCAATGATTGAAAAAAATGACAGGACCGGTAGTGTCGAAAAAGTCAAAAATGGGAAGGGTGGGGGATTGTCCCAAAACTTGCTACAAGGGGCCAGAGGGGCGGCCTGAATGAAAAATGTGTAAAATCAAGCACCGTGAAGGCATTGTGTGAAAATTGTGAAGGATTTTCCATAGGGGGAAAAATTGAAAAAAATGACAGGGCCGGTAGTGTCGAAAAAGTCAAAAATAGGAAGGGTGGGGGATTGTCCAAAACTTGCTACAAGGGGCCAGAGGGGCGGCCTGAATGAAAAATGTGTAAAATCAAGCACCGTGAAGGCATTGTGTGAAAATTGTCAAGGATTTTCCAAAGCGGGCAAAATTGAAAAAAATGACAGGGCCGGTAGTGTCGAAAAAGTCAAAAATGGGAAGGGTGGGGGATTGTCCCAAAACTTGCTACAAGGGGCCAGAGGGGCGGCCTGAATTAAAAGTGTGTAAAATCAAGCACTGTGAAGGCATTGTGTGAAAATTGTCAAGGATTTTCCAAAGCGGGCAAAAATTGAAAAAAATGACAGGGTCGGTAGTGTCGAAAAAGTCAAAAATGGGAACGGTGGGGGATTGTCCCAAAACTTGCTACAAGGGGCCAGAGGGGCGGCCTGAATGAAAAATGTGTAAAATCAAGCACCGTGAGGGCATTGTGTGAAAATTGTCAAGGATTTTCCAAAGCGGCCAAAAATTGAAAAAAATGACAGGACCGGTAGTGTCGAAAAAGTAAAAAATGGGAAGGGTGGGGGATTGTCCCAAAACTTGCTACAAGGGGCCAGAGGGGCGGCCTGAATGAAAAATGTGTAAAATCAAGCACTGTGAGGGCATTGTGTGAAAATTGTGAAGGATTTTCCAAAGCGGCCAAAAACTGAAAAAAATGACAGGGCCGGTAGTGTCGAAAAAGTCAAAAATGGGAAGGGTGGGGGATTGTCCGAAAACTTGCTACAAGGGGCCAGAGGGGCGGCCTGAATTAAAGATGTGTAAAATCAAGCACTGTGAAGGCATTGTGTGAAAATTGTCAAGGATTTTCCAAAGCGGGCAAAAATAGAAAAAAATGACAGGGCCGGTATTGTCGAAAAAGTCAAAAATGGGAAGGGTGGGGGATTGTCCCAAAACTTGCTACAAGGGGCCAGAGGGGCTGCCTGAATGAAAAATGTGTAAAATCAAGCACCGTGAGGGCATTGTGTGAAAATTGTCAAGGATTTTCCAAAGCGGCCAAAATTGAAAAAAAATGACAGGACCGGTATTGTCGAAAAAGTCAAAAATGGGAAGGGTGGGGGATTGTCCCAAAACTTGCTACAAGGGGCCAGAGGGGCGGCCTGAATGAAAAATGTGTAAAATCAAGCACCGTGAGGGCATTGTGTGAAAATTGTCAAGGATTTTCCAAAGCGGCCAAAAATTGAAAAAAATGACAGGACCGGTAGTGTCGAAAAAGTAAAAAATGGGAAGGGTGGGGGATTGTCCCAAAACTTGCTACAAGGGGCCAGAGGGGCGGCCTGAATGAAAAATGTGTAAAATCAAGCACCGTGAGGGCATTGTGTGAAAATTGTCAAGGATTTTCCAAAGCGGCCAAAAATTGAAAAAAATGACAGGACCGGTAGTGTCGAAAAAGTCAAAAATGGGAAGGGTGGGGGATTGTCCGAAAACTTGCTACAAGGGGCCAGAGGGGCGGCCTGAATTAAAGATGTGTAAAATCAAGCACTGTGAAGGCATTGTGTGAAAATTGTCAAGGATTTTCCAAAGCGGGCAAAAATAGAAAAAAATGACAGGGCCGGTATTGTCGAAAAAGTCAAAATGGGAAGGGTGGGGGATTGTCCCAAAACTTGCTACAAGGGGCCAGAGGGGCTGCCTGAATGAAAAATGTGTAAAATCAAGCACCGTGAGGGCATTGTGTGAAAATTGTCAAGGATTTTCCAAAGCGGCCAAAAATTGAAAAAAAATGACAGGACCGGTATTGTCGAAAAAGTCAAAAATGGGAAGGGTGGGGGATTGTCCCAAAACTTGCTACAAGGGGCCAGAGGGGCGGCCTGAATGAAAAATGTGTAAAATCAAGCACCGTGAGGGCATTGTGTGAAAATTGTCAAGGATTTTCCAAAGCGGCCAAAAATTGAAAAAAATGACAGGACCGGTAGTGTCGAAAAGTAAAAAATGGGAAGGGTGGGGGATTGTCCCAAAACTTGCTACAAGGGGCCAGAGGGGCGGCCTGAATGAAAAATGTGTAAAATCAAGCACCGTGAGGGCATTGTGTGAAAATTGTCAAGGATTTTCCAAAGCGGCCAAAAATTGAAAAAAATGACAGGACCGGTAGTGTCGAAAAGTAAAAAATGGGAAGGGTGGGGGATTGTCCCAAAACTTGCTACAAGGGGCCAGAGGGGCGGCCTGAATTAAAGATGTGTAAAATCAAGCACTGTGAAGGCATTGTGTGAAAATTGTCAAGGATTTTCCAAAGCGGGCAAAAATTGAAAAAAATGACAGGGCCGGTAGTGTCGAAAAAGTCAAAAATGGGAAGGGTGGGGGATTGTCCCAAAACTTGCTACAAGGGGCCAGAGGGGCGGCCTGAATGAAAAATGTGTAAAATCAAGCACTTGTGAAGGCATTGTGTGAAAATTGTCAAGGATTTTCCAAAGCGGCCAAAAATTGAAAAAATGACAGGACCAGTAGTGTCGAAAAAGTAAAAAATGGGAAGGGTGGGGGATTGTCCCAAAACTTGCTACAAGGGGCCAGAGGGGCGGCCTGAATGAAAAATGTGTAAAATCAAGCACCGTGAGGGCATTGTGTGAAAATTGTGAAAGATTTTCCAAAGCGGCCAAAAATTGAAAAAAATGACAGGGCCGGTAGTGTCGAAAAAGTCAAAAATGGGAAGGGTGGGGGATTGTCCCAAAACTTGCTACAAGGGGCCAGAGGGGCGGCCTGAATTAAAGATGTGTAAAATCAAGCACTGTGAAGGCATTGTGTGAAAATTGTCAAGGATTTTCCAAAGCGGGCAAAAATTGAAAAAAATGACAGGGCCGGTAGTGTCGAAAAAGTCAAAAATGGGAAGGGTGGGGGATTGTCCCAAAACTTGCTACAAGGGGCCAGAGGGGCGGCCTGAATGAAAAATGTGTAAAATCAAGCACCGTGAAGGCATTGTGTGAAAATTGTCAAGGATTTTCCAAAGCGGGCAAAAATTGAAAAAATGACAGGGCCGGTAGTGTCGAAAAAGTCAAAAATGGGAAGGGTGGGGGATTGTCCCAAAACTTGCTACAAGGGGCCAGAGGGGAGGCCTGAATTAAAAGTGTGTAAAATCAAGCACTGTGAAGGCATTGTGTGAAAATTGTCAAGGATTTCCAAAGCGGGCAAAAATTGAAAAAAATGACAGGGTCGGTAGTGTCGAAAAAGTCAAAAATGGGAAGGGTGGGGGATTGTCCCAAAACTTGCTACAAGGGGCCAGAGGGGCGGCCTGAATGAAAAATGTGTAAAATCAAGCACCGTGAGGGCATTGTGTGAAAATTGTCAAGGATTTTCCAAAGCGGCCAAAAATTGAAAAAAATGACAGGACGGTAGTGTCGAAAAAGTCAAAAATGGGAAGGGTGGGGGATTGTCCCAAAACTTGCTACAAGGGGCCAGAGGGGCGGCCTGAATGAAAAATGTGTAAAATCAAGCACCGTGAGGGCATTGTGTGAAAATTGTCAAGGATTTTCCAAAGCGGCCAAAAACTGAAAAAAATGACAGGGCCGGTAGTGTCGAAAAAGTAAAAAATGGGAAGGGTGGGGGATTGTCCCAAAACTTGCTACAAGGGGCCAGAGGGGCGGCCTGAATGAAAAATGTGTAAAATCAAGCACCGTGAGGGCATTGTGTGAAAATTGTGGAGGATTTTCCAAGCGGCCAAAAACTGAAAAAAATGACAGGCCCGGTAGTGTCGAAAAAGTCAAAAATGGGAAGGGTGGGGGATTGTCCCAAAACTTGCTACAAGGGGCCAGAGGGGCGGCCTGAATTAAAGATGTGTAAAATCAAGCACTGTGAAGGCATTGTGTGAAAATTGTCAAGGATTTTCCAAAGCGGGCAAAAATTGAAAAAAATGACAGGGCCGGTAGTGTCGAAAAAGTCAAAAATGGGAAGGGTGGGGGATTGTCCCAAAACTTGCTACAAGGGGCCAGAGGGGCGGCCTGAATTAAAGATGTGTAAAATCAAGCACTGTGAAGGCATTGTGTGAAAATTGTCAAGGATTTTCCAAAGCGGGCAAAAATTGAAAAAAATGACAGGGCCGGTAGTGTCGAAAAAGTAAAAAATGGGAAGGGTGGGGGATTGTCCCAAAACTTGCTACAAGGGGCCAGAGGGGCGGCCTGAATGAAAAATGTGTAAAATCAAGCACCGTGAGGGCATTGTGTGAAAATTGTCAAGGATTTTCCAAAGCGGCCAATGATTGAAAAAAATGACAGGACCGGTAGTGTCGAAAAAGTCAAAAATGGGAAGGGTGGGGGATTGTCCCAAAACTTGCTACAAGGGGCCAGAGGGGCGGCCTGAATGAAAAATGTGTAAAATCAAGCACTGTGAAGGCATTGTGTGAAAATTGTCAAGGATTTTCCAAAGCGGCCAAAAATTGAAAAAAATGACAGGGCCGGTAGTGTCGAAAAAGTCAAAAATGGGAAGGGTGGGGGATTGTCCCAAAACTTGCTACAAGGGGCCAGAGGGGCGGCCTGAATGAAAAATGTGTAAAATCAAGCACTGTGAAGGCATTGTGTGAAAATTGTCAAGGATTTTCCAAAGCGGCCAAAAATTGAAAAAAATGACAGGACCGGTAGTGTCGAAAAAGTAAAAAATGGGAAGGGTGGGGGATTGTCCCAAAACTTGCTACAAGGGGCCAGAGGGGCGGCCTGAATGAAAAATGTGTAAAATCAAGCACCGTGAGGGCATTGTGTGAAAATTGTGAAAGATTTTCCAAAGCGGCCAAAAATTGAAAAAAATGACAGGGCCGGTAGTGTCGAAAAAGTCAAAAATGGGAAGGGTGGGGGATTGTCCCAAAACTTGCTACAAGGGGCCAGAGGGGCGGCCTGAATTAAAGATGTGTAAAATCAAGCACTGTGAAGGCATTGTGTGAAAATTGTCAAGGATTTTCCAAAGCGGGCAAAAATTGAAAAAAATGACAGGGCCGGTAGTGTCGAAAAAGTCAAAAATGGGAAGGGTGGGGGATTGTCCCAAAACTTGCTACAAGGGGCCAGAGGGGCGGCCTGAATTAAAGATGTGTAAAATCAAGCACTGTGAAGGCATTGTGTGAAAATTGTCAAGGATTTTCCAAAGCGGCCAATGATTGAAAAAAATGACAGGACCGGTAGTGTCGAAAAAGTCAAAAATGGGAAGGGTGGGGGATTGTCCCAAAACTTGCTACAAGGGGCCAGAGGGGCGGCCTGAATTAAAGATGTGTAAAATCAAGCACTGTGAAGGCATTGTGTGAAAATTGTCAAGGATTTTCCAAAGCGGGCAAAAATTGAAAAAAATGACAGGGCCGGGTAGTGTCGAAAAAGTCAAAAATGGGAAGGGTGGGGGATTGTCCCAAAACTTGCTACAAGGGGCCAGAGGGGCGGCCTGAATTAAAGATGTGTAAAATCAAGCACTGTGAAGGCATTGTGTGAAAATTGTCAAGGATTTTCCAAAGCGGCCAATGATTGAAAAAAATGACAGGACCGGTAGTGTCGAAAAAGTCAAAAATGGGAAGGGTGGGGGATTGTCCCAAAACTTGCTACAAGGGGCCAGAGGGGCGGCCTGAATGAAAAATGTGTAAAATCAAGCACCGTGAAGGCATTGTGTGAAAATTGTGAAGGATTTTCCATAGGGGGAAAAATTGAAAAAAATGACAGGGCCAGTAGTGTCGAAAAAGTCAAAAATAGGAAGGGTGGGGGATTGTCCCAAAACTTGCTACAAGGGGCCAGAGGGGCGGCCTGAATTAAAAGTGTGTAAAATCAAGCACTGTGAAGGCATTGTGTGAAAATTGTCAAGGATTTTCCAAAGCGGGCAAAAATTGAAAAAAATGACAGGGTCGGTAGTGTCGAAAAAGTCAAAAATGGGAAGGGTGGGGGATTGTCCCAAAACTTGCTACAAGGGGCCAGAGGGGCGGCCTGAATGAAAAATGTGTAAAATCAAGCACCGTGAGGGCATTGTGTGAAAATTGTCAAGGATTTTCCAAAGCGGCCAAAAATTGAAAAAAATGACAGGACCGGTAGTGTCGAAAAAGTAAAAAATGGGAAGGGTGGGGGATTGTCCCAAAACTTGCTACAAGGGGCCAGAGGGGCGGCCTGAATGAAAAATGTGTAAAATCAAGCACTGTGAGGGCATTGTGTGAAAATTGTGAAGGATTTTCCAAAGCGGCCAAAAACTGAAAAAAATGACAGGGCCGGTAGTGTCGAAAAAGTCAAAAATGGGAAGGGTGGGGGATTGTCCGAAAACTTGCTACAAGGGGCCAGAGGGGCGGCCTGAATTAAAGATGTGTAAAATCAAGCACTGTGAAGGCATTGTGTGAAAATTGTCAAGGATTTTCCAAAGCGGGCAAAAATAGAAAAAAATGACAGGGCCGGTATTGTCGAAAAAGTCAAAAATGGGAAGGGTGGGGGATTGTCCCAAAACTTGCTACAAGGGGCCAGAGGGGCTGCCTGAATGAAAAATGTGTAAAATCAAGCACCGTGAGGGCATTGTGTGAAAATTGTCAAGGATTTTCCAAAGCGGCCAAAAATTGAAAAAAAATGACAGGACCAGTATTGTCGAAAAAGTAAAAAATGGGAAGGGTGGGGGATTGTCCCAAAACTTGCTACAAGGGGCCAGAGGGGCGGCCTGAATGAAAAATGTGTAAAATCAAGCACCGTGAGGGCATTGTGTGAAAATTGTCAAGGATTTTCCAAAGCGGCCAAAAATTGAAAAAAATGACAGGACCGGTAGTGTCGAAAAAGTAAAAAATGGGAAGGGTGGGGGATTGTCCCAAAACTTGCTACAAGGGGCCAGAGGGGCGGCCTGAATGAAAAATGTGTAAAATCAAGCACCGTGAGGGCATTGTGTGAAAATTGTCAAGGATTTTCCAAAGCGGCCAAAAATTGAAAAAAATGACAGGACCGGTAGTGTCGAAAAAGTAAAAAATGGGAAGGTGGGGGATTGTCCAAAACTTGCTACAAGGGGCCAGAGGGGCGGCCTGAATGAAAAATGTGTAAAATCAAGCACCGTGAGGGCAATTGTGTGAAAATTGTGAAGGATTTTCCAAAGCGGCCAAAACTGAAAAAAATGACAGGGCCGGTAGTGTCGAAAAAGTCAAAAATGGGAAGGGTGGGGGATTGTCCGAAAACTTGCTACAAGGGGCCAGAGGGGCGACCTGAATTAAAGATGTGTAAAATCAAGCACTGTGAAGGCATTGTGTGAAAATTGTCAAGGATTTTCCAAAGCGGGCAAAAATAGAAAAAAATGACAGGGTCGGTAGTGTCGAAAAAGTCAAAAATGGGAAGGGTGGGGGATTGTCCCAAAACTTGCTACAAGGGGCCAGAGGGGCGGCCTGAATGAAAAATGTGTAAAATCAAGCACCGTGAAGGCATTGTGTGAAAATTGTCAAGGATTTTCCAAAGCGGGCAAAAAATGAAAAAAATGACAGGGTCGGTAGTGTCGAAAAAGTCAAAAATGGGAAGGGTGGGGGATTGTCCCAAAACTTGCTACAAGGGGCCAGAGGGGCGGCCTGAATGAAAAATGTGTAAAATCAAGCACCGTGAATGCATTGTGTGAAAATTGTCAAGGATTTTCCAAAGCGGGCAAAAATTGAAAAAAATGACAGGGCCGGTAGTGTCGAAAAAGTAAAAAATGGGAAGGGTGGGGGATTGTCCCAAAACTTGCTACAAGGGGCCAGAGGGGCGGCCTGAATGAAAAATGTGTAAAATCAAGCACCGTGAGGGCATTGTGTGAAAATTGTCAAGGATTTTCCAAAGCGGCCAAAAATTGAAAAAAATGACAGGACCGGTAGTGTCGAAAAAGTAAAAAATGGGAAGGGTGGGGGATTGTCCCAAAACTTGCTACAAGGGGCCAGAGGGGCGGCCTGAATGAAAAATGTGTAAAATCAAGCACCGTGAGGGCATTGTGTGAAAATTGTGAAGGATTTTCCAAAGCGGCCAAAAACTGAAAAAAATGACAGGGCCGGTAGTGTCGAAAAAGTCAAAAATGGGAAGGGTGGGGGATTGTCCGAAAACTTGCTACAAGGGGCCAGAGGGGCGGCCTGAATTAAAGATGTGTAAAATCAAGCACTGTGAAGGCATTGTGTGAAAATTGTCAAGGATTTTCCAAAGCGGGCAAAAATAGAAAAAAATGACAGGGCCGGTATTGTCGAAAAAGTCAAAAATGGGAAGGGTGGGGGATTGTCCCAAAACTTGCTACAAGGGGCCAGAGGGGCGGCCTGAATGAAAAATGTGTAAAATCAAGCACCGTGAGGGCATTGTGTGAAAATTGTCAAGGATTTTCCAAAGCGGCCAAAAACTGAAAAAAATGACAGGGCCGGTAGTGTCGAAAAAGTCAAAAATGGGAAGGGTGGGGGATTGTCCGAAAACTTGCTACAAGGGGCCAGAGGGGCGGCCTGAATGAAAAATGTGTAAAATCAAGCACCGTGAGGGCATTGTGTGAAAATTGTCAAGGATTTTCCAAAGCGGCCAAAAATTGAAAAAAATGACAGGACCGGTAGTGTCGAAAAAGTAAAAAATGGGAAGGGTGGGGGATTGTCCCAAAACTTGCTACAAGGGGCCAGAGGGGCGGCCTGAATGAAAAATGTGTAAAATCAAGCACCGTGAAGGCATTGTGTGAAAATTGTCAAGGATTTTCCAAAGCGGGCAAAAATTGAAAAAAATGACAGGGTCGGTAGTGTCGAAAAAGTCAAAAATGGGAAGGGTGGGGGATTGTCCCAAAACTTGCTACAAGGGGCCAGAGGGGCGGCCTGAATGAAAAATGTGTAAAATCAAGCACCGTGAGGGCATTGTGTGAAAATTGTCAAGGATTTTCCAAAGCGGCCAAAAATTGAAAAAAATGACAGGACCGGTAGTGTCGAAAAAGTAAAAAATGGGAAGGGTGGGGGATTGTCCCAAAACTTGCTACAAGGGGCCAGAGGGGCGGCCTGAATGAAAAATGTGTAAAATCAAGCACCGTGAGGGCATTGTGTGAAAATTGTCAAGGATTTTCCAAAGCGGCCAAAAATTGAAAAAAATGACAGGACCGGTAGTGTCGAAAAAGTCAAAAATGGGAAGGGTGGGGGATTGTCCCAAAACTTGCTACAAGGGGCCAGAGGGGCGGCCTGAATGAAAAATGTGTAAAATCAAGCACCGTGAGGGCATTGTGTGAAAATTGTCAAGGATTTTCCAAAGCGGCCAAAAATTGAAAAAAATGACAGGACCGGTAGTGTCGAAAAAGTAAAAAATGGGAAGGGTGGGGGATTGTCCCAAAACTTGCTACAAGGGGCCAGAGGGGCGGCCTGAATGAAAAATGTGTAAAATCAAGCACCGTGAAGGCATTGTGTGAAAATTGTCAAGGATTTTCCAAAGCAGGAAAAAATTGAAAAAAATGACAGGACCGGTAGTGTCGAAAAAGTCAAAAATGGGAAGGGTGGGGGATTGTCCCAAAACTTGCTACAAGGGGCCAGAGGGGCGGCCTGAATGAAAAATGTGTAAAATCAAGCACCGTGAGGGCATTGTGTGAAAATTGTCAAGGATTTTCCAAAGCGGCCAAAAATTGAAAAAAATGACAGGACGGTAGTGTCGAAAAAGTAAAAAATGGGAAGGGTGGGGGATTGTCCCAAAACTTGCTACAAGGGGCCAGAGGGGCGGCCTGAATGAAAAATGTGTAAAATCAAGCACCGTGAGGGCATTGTGTGAAAATTGTGAAGGATTTTCCAAAGCGGCCAAAAACTGAAAAAAATGACAGGGCCGGTAGTGTCGAAAAAGTCAAAAATGGGAAGGGTGGGGGATTGTCCGAAAACTTGCTACAAGGGGCCAGAGGGGCGACCTGAATTAAAGATGTGTAAAATCAAGCACTGTGAAGGCATTGTGTGAAAATTGTCAAGGATTTTCCAAAGCGGCCAATGATTGAAAAAAATGACAGGACCGGTAGTGTCGAAAAAGTCAAAAATGGGAAGGGTGGGGGATTGTCCCAAAACTTGCTACAAGGGGCCAGAGGGGCGGCCTGAATGAAAAATGTGTAAAATCAAGCACCGTGAAGGCATTGTGTGAAAATTGTCAAGGATTTTCCAAAGCGGGCAAAAATTGAAAAAAATGACAGGGCCGGTAGTGTCGAAAAAGTCAAAAATGGGAAGGGTGGGGGATTGTCCCAAAACTTGCTACAAGGGGCCAGAGGGGCGGCCTGAATTAAAAGTGTGTAAAATCAAGCACTGTGAAGGCATTGTGTGAAAATTGTCAAGGATTTTCCAAAGCGGGCAAAAATTGAAAAAAATGACAGGGTCGGTAGTGTCGAAAAAGTCAAAAATGGGAAGGGTGGGGGATTGTCCCAAAACTTGCTACAAGGGGCCAGAGGGGTGGCCTGAATGAAAAATGTGTAAAATCAAGCACCGTGAGGGCATTGTGTGAAAATTGTCAAGGATTTTCCAAAGCGGCCAAAAATTGAAAAAAATGACAGGACCGGTAGTGTCGAAAAAGTAAAAAATGGGAAGGGTGGGGGATTGTCCCAAAACTTGCTACAAGGGGCCAGAGGGGCGGCCTGAATGAAAAATGTGTAAAATCAAGCACCGTGAGGGCATTGTGTGAAAATTGTCAAGGATTTTCCAAAGCGGCCAAAAATTGAAAAAAATGACAGGACCGGTAGTGTCGAAAAAGTAAAAAATGGGAAGGGTGGGGGATTGTCCCAAAACTTGCTACAAGGGGCCAGAGGGGCGGCCTGAATGAAAAATGTGTAAAATCAAGCACCGTGAGGGCATTGTGTGAAAATTGTGGAGGATTTTCCAAAGCGGCCAAAAACTGAAAAAAATGACAGGGCCGGTAGTGTCGAAAAAGTCAAAAATGGGAAGGGTGGGGGATTGTCCGAAAACTTGCTACAAGGGGCCAGAGGGGCGACCTGATTTAAAGATGTGTAAAATCAAGCACTGTGAAGGCATTGTGTGAAAATTGTCAAGGATTTTCCAAAGCGGCCAATGATTGAAAAAAATGACAGGACCGGTAGTGTCGAAAAAGTCAAAAATGGGAAGGGTGGGGGATTGTCCCAAAACTTGCTACAAGGGGCCAGAGGGGCGGCCTGAATTAAAGATGTGTAAAATCAAGCACTGTGAAGGCATTGTGTGAAAATTGTCAAGGATTTTCCAAAGCGGGCAAAAATTGAAAAAAATGACAGGGCCGGTAGTGTCGAAAAAGTAAAAAATGGGAAGGGTGGGGGATTGTCCCAAAACTTGCTACAAGGGGCCAGAGGGGCGGCCTGAATGAAAAATGTGTAAAATCAAGCACCGTGAGGGCATTGTGTGAAAATTGTCAAGGATTTTCCAAAGCGGCCAATGATTGAAAAAAATGACAGGACCGGTAGTGTCGAAAAAGTAAAAAATGGGAAGGGTGGGGGATTGTCCCAAAACTTGCTACAAGGGGCCAGAGGGGCGGCCTGAATGAAAAATGTGTAAAATCAAGCACTGTGAAGGCATTGTGTGAAAATTGTCAAGGATTTTCCAAAGCGGGCAAAAATTGAAAAAAATGACAGGGCCGGTAGTGTCGAAAAAGTCAAAAATGGGAAGGGTGGGGGATTGTCCCCAAAACTTGCTACAAGGGGCCAGAGGGGCGGCCTGAATGAAAAATGTGTAAAATCAAGCACTGTGAAGGCATTGTGTGAAAATTGTCAAGGATTTTCCAAAGCGGCCAAAAATTGAAAAAAATGACAGGACCGGTAGTGTCGAAAAAGTAAAAAATGGGAAGGGTGGGGGATTGTCCCAAAACTTGCTACAAGGGGCCAGAGGGGCGGCCTGAATGAAAAATGTGTAAAATCAAGCACCGTGAGGGCATTGTGTGAAAATTGTGAAAGATTTTCCAAAGCGGCCAAAAATTGAAAAAAATGACAGGGCCGGTAGTGTCGAAAAAGTCAAAAATGGGAAGGGTGGGGGATTGTCCCAAAACTTGCTACAAGGGGCCAGAGGGGCGGCCTGAATTAAAGATGTGTAAAATCAAGCACTGTGAAGGCATTGTGTGAAAATTGTCAAGGATTTTCCAAAGCGGGCAAAAATTGAAAAAAACGACAGGGCCGGTAGTGTCGAAAAAGTCAAAAATGGGAAGGGTGGGGGATTGTCCCAAAACTTGCTACAAGGGGCCAGAGGGGCGGCCTGAATGAAAAATGTGTAAAATCAAGCACCGTGAAGGCATTGTGTGAAAATTGTGAAGGATTTTCCATAGGGGGAAAAATTGAAAAAAATGACAGGGCCGGTAGTGTCGAAAAAGTCAAAAATAGGAAGGGTGGGGGATTGTCCCAAAACTTGCTACAAGGGGCCAGAGGGGCGGCCTGAATGAAAAATGTGTAAAATCAAGCACCGTGAAGGCATTGTGTGAAAATTGTCAAGGATTTTCCAAAGCGGGCAAAAATTGAAAAAAATGACAGGGCCGGTAGTGTCGAAAAAGTCAAAAATGGGAAGGGTGGGGGATTGTCCCAAAACTTGCTACAAGGGGCCAGAGGGGCGGCCTGAATTAAAAGTGTGTAAAATCAAGCACTGTGAAGGCATTGTGTGAAAATTGTCAAGGATTTTCCAAAGCGGGCAAAAATTGAAAAAAATGACAGGGTCGGTAGTGTCGAAAAAGTCAAAAATGGGAAGGGTGGGGGATTGTCCCAAAACTTGCTACAAGGGGCCAGAGGGGCGGCCTGAATGAAAAATGTGTAAAATCAAGCACCGTGAGGGCATTGTGTGAAAATTGTCAAGGATTTTCCAAAGCGGCCAAAAATTGAAAAAAATGACAGGACCGGTAGTGTCGAAAAAGTAAAAAATGGGAAGGGTGGGGGATTGTCCCAAAACTTGCTACAAGGGGCCAGAGGGGCGGCCTGAATGAAAAATGTGTAAAATCAAGCACTGTGAGGGCATTGTGTGAAAATTGTGAAGGATTTTCCAAAGCGGCCAAAAACTGAAAAAAATGACAGGGCCGGTAGTGTCGAAAAAGTCAAAAATGGGAAGGGTGGGGGATTGTCCGAAAACTTGCTACAAGGGGCCAGAGGGGCGGCCTGAATTAAAGATGTGTAAAATCAAGCACTGTGAAGGCATTGTGTGAAAATTGTCAAGGATTTTCCAAAGCGGGCAAAAATAGAAAAAAATGACAGGGCCGGTATTGTCGAAAAAGTCAAAAATGGGAAGGGTGGGGGATTGTCCCAAAACTTGCTACAAGGGGCCAGAGGGGCTGCCTGAATGAAAAATGTGTAAAATCAAGCACCGTGAGGGCATTGTGTGAAAATTGTCAAGGATTTTCCAAAGCGGCCAAAAATTGAAAAAAAATGACAGGACCGGTATTGTCGAAAAAGTAAAAAATGGGAAGGGTGGGGGATTGTCCCAAAACTTGCTACAAGGGGCCAGAGGGGCGGCCTGAATGAAAAATGTGTAAAATCAAGCACCGTGAGGGCATTGTGTGAAAATTGTCAAGGATTTTCCAAAGCGGCCAAAAATTGAAAAAAATGACAGGACCGGTAGTGTCGAAAAAGTAAAAAATGGGAAGGGTGGGGGATTGTCCCAAAACTTGCTACAAGGGGCCAGAGGGGCGGCCTGAATGAAAAATGTGTAAAATCAAGCACCGTGAGGGCATTGTGTGAAAATTGTCAAGGATTTTCCAAAGCGGCCAAAAATTGAAAAAAATGACAGGACCGGTAGTGTCGAAAAAGTAAAAAATGGGAAGGGTGGGGGATTGTCCCAAAACTTGCTACAAGGGGCCAGAGGGGCGGCCTGAATGAAAAATGTGTAAAATCAAGCACCGTGAGGGCATTGTGTGAAAATTGTGAAGGATTTTCCAAAGCGGCCAAAAACTGAAAAAAATGACAGGGCCGGTAGTGTCGAAAAAGTCAAAAATGGGAAGGGTGGGGGATTGTCCCAAAACTTGCTACAAGGGGCCAGAGGGGCGGCCTGAATGAAAAATGTGTAAAATCAAGCACCGTGAAGGCATTGTGTGAAAATTGTCAAGGATTTTCCAAAGCGGGCAAAAAATGAAAAAAAATGACAGGGTCGGTAGTGTCGAAAAAGTCAAAAATGGGAAGGGTGGGGGATTGTCCCAAAACTTGCTACAAGGGGCCAGAGGGGCGGCCTGAATGAAAAATGTGTAAAATCAAGCACCGTGAATGCATTGTGTGAAAATTGTCAAGGATTTTCCAAAGCGGGCAAAAATTGAAAAAAATGACAGGGCCGGTAGTGTCGAAAAAGTAAAAAATGGGAAGGGTGGGGGATTGTCCCAAAACTTGCTACAAGGGGCCAGAGGGGCGGCCTGAATGAAAAATGTGTAAAATCAAGCACCGTGAGGGCATTGTGTGAAAATTGTCAAGGATTTTCCAAAGCGGCCAAAAATTGAAAAAAATGACAGGACCGGTAGTGTCGAAAAAGTAAAAAATGGGAAGGGTGGGGGATTGTCCCAAAACTTGCTACAAGGGGCCAGAGGGGCGGCCTGAATGAAAAATGTGTAAAATCAAGCACCGTGAGGGCATTGTGTGAAAATTGTGAAGGATTTTCCAAAGCGGCCAAAAACTGAAAAAAATGACAGGGCCGGTAGTGTTGAAAAAGTCAAAAATGGGAAGGGTGGGGGATTGTCCCAAAACTTGCTACAAGGGGCCAGAGGGGCGGCCTGAATGAAAAATGTGTAAAATCAAGCACCGTGAGGGCATTGTGTGAAAATTGTCAAGGATTTTCCAAAGCGGCCAATGATTGAAAAAAATGACAGGACCGGTAGTGTCGAAAAAGTCAAAAATGGGAAGGGTGGGGGATTGTCCCAAAACTTGCTACAAGGGGCCAGAGGGGCGGCCTGAATGAAAAATGTGTAAAATCAAGCACTGTGAAGGCATTGTGTGAAAATTGTCAAGGATTTTCCAAAGCGGGCAAAAATTGAAAAAAATGACAGGGTCGGTAGTGTCGAAAAAGTCAAAAATGGGAAGGGTGGGGGATTGTCCCAAAACTTGCTACAAGGGGCCAGAGGGGCGGCCTGAATGAAAAATGTGTAAAATCAAGCACCGTGAGGGCATTGTGTGAAAATTGTCAAGGATTTTCCAAAGCGGCCAAAAATTGAAAAAAATGACAGGACCGGTAGTGTCGAAAAAGTAAAAATGGGAAGGGTGGGGGATTGTCCCAAAACTTGCTACAAGGGGCCAGAGGGGCGGCCTGAATGAAAAATGTGTAAAATCAAGCACCGTGAGGGCATTGTGTGAAAATTGTCAAGGATTTTCCAAAGCGGCCAAAAATTGAAAAAAATGACAGGACCGGTAGTGTCGAAAAAGTCAAAAATGGGAAGGGTGGGGGATTGTCCCAAAACTTGCTACAAGGGGCCAGAGGGGCGGCCTGAATGAAAAATGTGTAAAATCAAGCACCGTGAGGGCATTGTGTGAAAATTGTCAAGGATTTTCCAAAGCGGCCAAAAATTGAAAAAAATGACAGGACCGGTAGTGTCGAAAAAGTAAAAAATGGGAAGGGTGGGGGATTGTCCCAAAACTTGCTACAAGGGGCCAGAGGGGCGGCCTGAATGAAAAATGTGTAAAATCAAGCACCGTGAGGGCATTGTGTGAAAATTGTGAAGGATTTTCCAAAGCGGCCAAAAACTGAAAAAAATGACAGTGCCGGTAGTGTCGAAAAAGTCAAAAATGGGAAGGGTGGGGGATTGTCCCAAAACTTGCTACAAGGGGCCAGAGGGGGCGACCTGAATTAAAGATGTGTAAAATCAAGCACTGTGAAGGCATTGTGTGAAAATTGTCAAGGATTTTCCAAAGCGGCCAATGATTGAAAAAAATGACAGGACCGGTAGTGTCGAAAAAGTCAAAAATGGGAAGGGTGGGGGATTGTCCCAAAACTTGCTACAAGGGGCCAGAGGGGCGGCCTGAATTAAAGATGTGTAAAATCAAGCACTGTGAAGGCATTGTGTGAAAATTGTCAAGGATTTTCCAAAGCGGGCAAAAATTGAAAAAAATGACAGGGCCGGTAGTGTCGAAAAAGTAAAAAATGGGAAGGGTGGGGGATTGTCCCAAAACTTGCTACAAGGGGCCAGAGGGGCGGCCTGAATGAAAAATGTGTAAAATCAAGCACCGTGAGGGCATTGTGTGAAAATTGTCAAGGATTTTCCAAAGCGGCCAATGATTGAAAAAAATGACAGGACCGGTAGTGTCGAAAAAGTCAAAAATGGGAAGGGTGGGGGATTGTCCCAAAACTTGCTACAAGGGGCCAGAGGGGCGGCCTGAATGAAAAATGTGTAAAATCAAGCACCGTGAGGCCATTGTGTGAAAATTGTCAAGGATTTTCCAAAGCGGCCAATGATTGAAAAAAATGACAGGACCGGTAGTGTCGAAAAAGTCAAAAATGGGAAGGGTGGGGGATTGTCCCAAAACTTGCTACAAGGGGCCAGAGGGGCGGCCTGAATGAAAAATGTGTAAAATCAAGCACCGTGAAGGCATTGTGTGAAAATTGTCAAGGATTTTCCAAAGCGGGCAAAAATTGAAAAAAATGACAGGGTCGGTAGTGTCGAAAAAGTCAAAAATGGGAAGGGTGGGGGATTGTCCCAAAACTTGCTACAAGGGGCCAGAGGGGCGGCCTGAATGAAAAATGTGTAAAATCAAGCACCGTGAGGGCATTGTGTGAAAATTGTCAAGGATTTTCCAAAGCGGCCAAAAATTGAAAAAAATGACAGGACCGGTAGTGTCGAAAAAGTAAAAAATGGGAAGGGTGGGGGATTGTCCCAAAACTTGCTACAAGGGGCCAGAGGGGCGGCCTGAATGAAAAATGTGTAAAATCAAGCACCGTGAGGGCATTGTGTGAAAATTGTCAAGGATTTTCCAAAGCGGCCCAAAAATTGAAAAAAATGACAGGACCGGTAGTGTCGAAAAAGTAAAAAATGGGAAGGGTGGGGGATTGTCCCAAAACTTGCTACAAGGGGCCAGAGGGGCGGCCTGAATGAAAAATGTGTAAAATCAAGCACCGTGAGGGCATTGTGTGAAAATTGTGAAGGATTTTCCAAAGCGGCCAAAAAACTGAAAAAAATGACAGGGCCGGTAGTGTCGAAAAAGTCAAAAATGGGAAGGGTGGGGGATTGTCCCAAAACTTGCTACAAGGGGCCAGAGGGGCGACCTGAATTAAAGATGTGTAAAATCAAGCACTGTGAAGGCATTGTGTGAAAATTGTCAAGGATTTTCCAAAGCGGCCAATGATTGAAAAAAATGACAGGACCGGTAGTGTCGAAAAAGTCAAAAATGGGAAGGGTGGGGGATTGTCCCAAAACTTGCTACAAGGGGCCAGAGGGGCGGCCTGAATTAAAGATGTGTAAAATCAAGCACTGTGAAGGCATTGTGTGAAAATTGTCAAGGATTTTCCAAAGCGGGCAAAAATTGAAAAAAATGACAGGGCCGGTAGTGTCGAAAAAGTCAAAAATGGGAAGGGTGGGGGATTGTCCCAAAACTTGCTACAAGGGGCCAGAGGGGCGGCCTGAATTAAAAGTGTGTAAAATCAAGCACTGTGAAGGCATTGTGTGAAAATTGTCAAGGATTTTCCAAAGCGGGGCAAAAATTGAAAAAAATGACAGGGTCGGTAGTGTCGAAAAAGTCAAAAATGGGAAGGGTGGGGGATTGTCCCAAAACTTGCTACAAGGGGCCAGAGGGGCGGCCTGAATGAAAAATGTGTAAAATCAAGCACCGTGAGGGCATTGTGTGAAAATTGTCAAGGATTTTCCAAAGCGGCCAAAAATTGAAAAAAATGACAGGACCGGTAGTGTCGAAAAAGTCAAAAATGGGAAGGGTGGGGGATTGTCCCAAAACTTGCTACAAGGGGCCAGAGGGGCGGCCTGAATGAAAAATGTGTAAAATCAAGCACCGTGAGGGCATTGTGTGAAAATTGTCAAGGATTTTCCCAAAGCGGCCAAAAATTGAAAAAAATGACAGGACCGGTAGTGTCGAAAAAGTAAAAAATGGGAAGGGTGGGGGATTGTCCCAAAACTTGCTACAAGGGGCCAGAGGGGCGGCCTGAATGAAAAATGTGTAAAATCAAGCACCGTGAGGGCATTGTGTGAAAATTGTGGAGGATTTTCCAAAGCGGCCAAAAACTGAAAAAAATGACAGGGCCGGTAGTGTCGAAAAAGTCAAAAATGGGAAGGGTGGGGGATTGTCCGAAAACTTGCTACAAGGGGCCAGAGGGGCGACCTGATTTAAAGATGTGTAAAATCAAGCACTGTGAAGGCATTGTGTGAAAATTGTCAAGGATTTTCCAAAGCGGCCAATGATTGAAAAAAATGACAGGACCGGTAGTGTCGAAAAAGTCAAAAATGGGAAGGGTGGGGGATTGTCCCAAAACTTGCTACAAGGGGCCAGAGGGGCGGCCTGAATTAAAGATGTGTAAAATCAAGCACTGTGAAGGCATTGTGTGAAAATTGTCAAGGATTTTCCAAAGCGGGCAAAAATTGAAAAAAATGACAGGGCCGGTAGTGTCGAAAAAGTAAAAAATGGGAAGGGTGGGGGATTGTCCCAAAACTTGCTACAAGGGGCCAGAGGGGCGGCCTGAATGAAAAATGTGTAAAATCAAGCACCGTGAGGGCATTGTGTGAAAATTGTCAAGGATTTTCCAAAGCGGCCAATGATTGAAAAAAATGACAGGACCGGTAGTGTCGAAAAAGTAAAAAATGGGAAGGGTGGGGGATTGTCCCAAAACTTGCTACAAGGGGCCAGAGGGGCGGCCTGAATGAAAAATGTGTAAAATCAAGCACTGTGAAGGCATTGTGTGAAAATTGTCAAGGATTTTCCAAAGCGGGCAAAAATTGAAAAAAATGACAGGGCCGGTAGTGTCGAAAAAGTCAAAAATGGGAAGGGTGGGGGATTGTCCCAAAACTTGCTACAAGGGGCCAGAGGGGCGGCCTGAATGAAAAATGTGTAAAATCAAGCACTGTGAAGGCATTGTGTGAAAATTGTCAAGGATTTTCCAAAGCGGCCAAAAATTGAAAAAAATGACAGGACCGGTAGTGTCGAAAAAGTAAAAAATGGGAAGGGTGGGGGATTGTCCCAAAACTTGCTACAAGGGGCCAGAGGGGCGGCCTGAATGAAAAATGTGTAAAATCAAGCACCGTGAGGGCATTGTGTGAAAATTGTGAAAGATTTTCCAAAGCGGCCAAAAATTGAAAAAAATGACAGGGCCGGTAGTGTCGAAAAAGTCAAAAATGGGAAGGGTGGGGGATTGTCCCAAAACTTGCTACAAGGGGCCAGAGGGGCGGCCTGAATTAAAGATGTGTAAAATCAAGCACTGTGAAGGCATTGTGTGAAAATTGTCAAGGATTTTCCAAAGCGGGCAAAAATTGAAAAAAACGACAGGGCCGGTAGTGTCGAAAAAGTCAAAAATGGGAAGGGTGGGGGATTGTCCCAAAACTTGCTACAAGGGGCCAGAGGGGCGGCCTGAATGAAAAATGTGTAAAATCAAGCACCGTGAAGGCATTGTGTGAAAATTGTGAAGGATTTTCCATAGGGGGAAAAATTGAAAAAAATGACAGGGCCGGTAGTGTCGAAAAAGTCAAAAATAGGAAGGGTGGGGGATTGTCCCAAAACTTGCTACAAGGGGCCAGAGGGGCGGCCTGAATGAAAAATGTGTAAAATCAAGCACCGTGAAGGCATTGTGTGAAAATTGTCAAGGATTTTCCAAAGCGGGCAAAAATTGAAAAAAATGACAGGGCCGGTAGTGTCGAAAAAGTCAAAAATGGGAAGGGTGGGGGATTGTCCCAAAACTTGCTACAAGGGGCCAGAGGGGCGGCCTGAATTAAAAGTGTGTAAAATCAAGCACTGTGAAGGCATTGTGTGAAAATTGTCAAGGATTTTCCAAAGCGGGCAAAAATTGAAAAAAATGACAGGGTCGGTAGTGTCGAAAAAGTCAAAAATGGGAAGGGTGGGGGATTGTCCCAAAACTTGCTACAAGGGGCCAGAGGGGCGGCCTGAATGAAAAATGTGTAAAATCAAGCACCGTGAGGGCATTGTGTGAAAATTGTCAAGGATTTTCCAAAGCGGCCAAAAATTGAAAAAAATGACAGGACCGGTAGTGTCGAAAAAGTAAAAAATGGGAAGGGTGGGGGATTGTCCCAAAACTTGCTACAAGGGGCCAGAGGGGCGGCCTGAATGAAAAATGTGTAAAATCAAGCACTGTGAGGGCATTGTGTGAAAATTGTGAAGGATTTTCCAAAGCGGCCAAAAACTGAAAAAAATGACAGGGCCGGTAGTGTCGAAAAAGTCAAAAATGGGAAGGGTGGGGGATTGTCCGAAAACTTGCTACAAGGGGCCAGAGGGGCGGCCTGAATTAAAGATGTGTAAAATCAAGCACTGTGAAGGCATTGTGTGAAAATTGTCAAGGATTTTCCAAAGCGGGCAAAAATAGAAAAAAATGACAGGGCCGGTATTGTCGAAAAAGTCAAAAATGGGAAGGGTGGGGGATTGTCCCAAAACTTGCTACAAGGGGCCAGAGGGGCTGCCTGAATGAAAAATGTGTAAAATCAAGCACCGTGAGGGCATTGTGTGAAAATTGTCAAGGATTTTCCAAAGCGGCCAAAAATTGAAAAAAAATGACAGGACCGGTATTGTCGAAAAAGTAAAAAATGGGAAGGGTGGGGGATTGTCCCAAAACTTGCTACAAGGGGCCAGAGGGGCGGCCTGAATGAAAAATGTGTAAAATCAAGCACCGTGAGGGCATTGTGTGAAAATTGTCAAGGATTTTCCAAAGCGGCCAAAAATTGAAAAAAATGACAGGACCGGTAGTGTCGAAAAAGTAAAAAATGGGAAGGGTGGGGGATTGTCCCAAAACTTGCTACAAGGGGCCAGAGGGGCGGCCTGAATGAAAAATGTGTAAAATCAAGCACCGTGAGGGCATTGTGTGAAAATTGTCAAGGATTTTCCAAAGCGGCCAAAAATTGAAAAAAATGACAGGACCGGTAGTGTCGAAAAAGTAAAAAATGGGAAGGGTGGGGGATTGTCCCAAAACTTGCTACAAGGGGCCAGAGGGGCGGCCTGAATGAAAAATGTGTAAAATCAAGCACCGTGAGGGCATTGTGTGAAAATTGTGAAGGATTTTCCAAAGCGGCCAAAAACTGAAAAAAATGACAGGGCCGGTAGTGTCGAAAAAGTCAAAAATGGGAAGGGTGGGGGATTGTCCCAAAACTTGCTACAAGGGGCCAGAGGGGCGGCCTGAATGAAAAATGTGTAAAATCAAGCACCGTGAAGGCATTGTGTGAAAATTGTCAAGGATTTTCCAAAGCGGGCAAAAAATGAAAAAAATGACAGGGTCGGTAGTGTCGAAAAAGTCAAAAATGGGAAGGGTGGGGGATTGTCCCAAAACTTGCTACAAGGGGCCAGAGGGGCGGCCTGAATGAAAAATGTGTAAAATCAAGCACCGTGAATGCATTGTGTGAAAATTGTCAAGGATTTTCCAAAGCGGGCAAAAATTGAAAAAAATGACAGGGCCGGTAGTGTCGAAAAAGTAAAAAATGGGAAGGGTGGGGGATTGTCCCAAAACTTGCTACAAGGGGCCAGAGGGGCGGCCTGAATGAAAAATGTGTAAAATCAAGCACCGTGAGGGCATTGTGTGAAAATTGTCAAGGATTTTCCAAAGCGGCCAAAAATTGAAAAAAATGACAGGACCGGTAGTGTCGAAAAAGTAAAAAATGGGAAGGGTGGGGGATTGTCCCAAAACTTGCTACAAGGGGCCAGAGGGGCGGCCTGAATGAAAAATGTGTAAAATCAAGCACCGTGAGGGCATTGTGTGAAAATTGTGAAGGATTTTCCAAAGCGGCCAAAAACTGAAAAAAATGACAGGGCCGGTAGTGTTGAAAAAGTCAAAAATGGGAAGGGTGGGGGATTGTCCCAAAACTTGCTACAAGGGGCCAGAGGGGCGGCCTGAATGAAAAATGTGTAAAATCAAGCACCGTGAGGGCATTGTGTGAAAATTGTCAAGGATTTTCCAAAGCGGCCAATGATTGAAAAAAATGACAGGACCGGTAGTGTCGAAAAAGTCAAAAATGGGAAGGGTGGGGGATTGTCCCAAAACTTGCTACAAGGGGCCAGAGGGGCGGCCTGAATGAAAAATGTGTAAAATCAAGCACTGTGAAGGCATTGTGTGAAAATTGTCAAGGATTTTCCAAAGCGGGCAAAAATTGAAAAAAATGACAGGGTCGGTAGTGTCGAAAAAGTCAAAAATGGGAAGGGTGGGGGATTGTCCCAAAACTTGCTACAAGGGGCCAGAGGGGCGGCCTGAATGAAAAATGTGTAAAATCAAGCACCGTGAGGGCATTGTGTGAAAATTGTCAAGGATTTTCCAAAGCGGCCAAAATTGAAAAAAAATGACAGGACCGGTAGTGTCGAAAAAGTAAAAAATGGGAAGGGTGGGGGATTGTCCCAAAACTTGCTACAAGGGGCCAGAGGGGCGGCCTGAATGAAAAATGTGTAAAATCAAGCACCGTGAGGGCATTGTGTGAAAATTGTCAAGGATTTTCCAAAGCGGCCAAAAATTGAAAAAAATGACAGGACCGGTAGTGTCGAAAAAGTCAAAAATGGGAAGGGTGGGGGATTGTCCCAAAACTTGCTACAAGGGGCCAGAGGGGCGGCCTGAATGAAAAATGTGTAAAATCAAGCACCGTGAGGGCATTGTGTGAAAATTGTCAAGGATTTTCCAAAGCGGCCAAAAATTGAAAAAATGACAGGACCGGTAGTGTCGAAAAAGTAAAAAATGGGAAGGGTGGGGGATTGTCCCAAAACTTGCTACAAGGGGCCAGAGGGGCGGCCTGAATGAAAAATGTGTAAAATCAAGCACCGTGAGGGCATTGTGTGAAAATTGTGAAGGATTTTCCAAAGCGGCCAAAAACTGAAAAAAATGACAGGGCCGGTAGTGTCGAAAAAGTCAAAAATGGGAAGGGTGGGGGATTGTCCCAAAACTTGCTACAAGGGGCCAGAGGGGCGACCTGAATTAAAGATGTGTAAAATCAAGCACTGTGAAGGCATTGTGTGAAAATTGTCAAGGATTTTCCAAAGCGGCCAATGATTGAAAAAAATGACAGGACCGGTAGTGTCGAAAAAGTCAAAAATGGGAAGGGTGGGGGATTGTCCCAAAACTTGCTACAAGGGGCCAGAGGGGCGGCCTGAATTAAAGATGTGTAAAATCAAGCACTGTGAAGGCATTGTGTGAAAATTGTCAAGGATTTTCCAAAGCGGGCAAAAATTGAAAAAAATGACAGGGCCGGTAGTGTCGAAAAAGTCAAAAATGGGAAGGGTGGGGGATTGTCCCAAAACTTGCTACAAGGGGCCAGAGGGGCGGCCTGAATTAAAAGTGTGTAAAATCAAGCACTGTGAAGGCATTGTGTGAAAATTGTCAAGGATTTTCCAAAGCGGCCAATGATTGAAAAAAATGACAGGACCGGTAGTGTCGAAAAAGTCAAAAATGGGAAGGGTGGGGGATTGTCCCAAAACTTGCTACAAGGGGCCAGAGGGGCGGCCTGAATGAAAAATGTGTAAAATCAAGCACCGTGAAGGCATTGTGTGAAAATTGTCAAGGATTTTCCAAAGCGGGCAAAAATTGAAAAAAATGACAGGGTCGGTAGTGTCGAAAAAGTCAAAAATGGGAAGGGTGGGGGATTGTCCCAAAACTTGCTACAAGGGGCCAGAGGGGCGGCCTGAATGAAAAATGTGTAAAATCAAGCACCGTGAGGGCATTGTGTGAAAATTGTCAAGGATTTTCCAAAGCGGCCAAAAATTGAAAAAAATGACAGGACCGGTAGTGTCGAAAAAGTAAAAAATGGGAAGGGTGGGGGATTGTCCCAAAACTTGCTACAAGGGGCCAGAGGGGCGGCCTGAATGAAAAATGTGTAAAATCAAGCACCGTGAGGGCATTGTGTGAAAATTGTCAAGGATTTTCCAAAGCGGCCAAAAATTGAAAAAAATGACAGGACCGGTAGTGTCGAAAAAGTAAAAAATGGGAAGGGTGGGGGATTGTCCCAAAACTTGCTACAAGGGGCCAGAGGGGCGGCCTGAATGAAAAATGTGTAAAATCAAGCACCGTGAGGGCATTGTGTGAAAATTGTGAAGGATTTTCCAAAGCGGCCAAAAACTGAAAAAAATGACAGGGCCGGTAGTGTCGAAAAAGTCAAAAATGGGAAGGGTGGGGGATTGTCCCAAAACTTGCTACAAGGGGCCAGAGGGGCGACCTGAATTAAAGATGTGTAAAATCAAGCACTGTGAAGGCATTGTGTGAAAATTGTCAAGGATTTTCCAAAGCGGCCAATGATTGAAAAAAATGACAGGACCGGTAGTGTCGAAAAAGTCAAAAATGGGAAGGGTGGGGGATTGTCCCAAAACTTGCTACAAGGGGCCAGAGGGGCGGCCTGAATTAAAGATGTGTAAAATCAAGCACTGTGAAGGCATTGTGTGAAAATTGTCAAGGATTTTCCAAAGCGGGCAAAAATTGAAAAAAATGACAGGGCCGGTAGTGTCGAAAAAGTAAAAAATGGGAAGGGTGGGGGATTGTCCCAAAACTTGCTACAAGGGGCCAGAGGGGCGGCCTGAATGAAAAATGTGTAAAATCAAGCACCGTGAGGGCATTGTGTGAAAATTGTCAAGGATTTTCCAAAGCGGCCAATGATTGAAAAAAATGACAGGACCGGTAGTGTCGAAAAAGTCAAAAATGGGAAGGGTGGGGGATTGTCCCAAAACTTGCTACAAGGGGCCAGAGGGGCGGCCTGAATGAAAAATGTGTAAAATCAAGCACTGTGAAGGCATTGTGTGAAAATTGTCAAGGATTTTCCAAAGCGGGCAAAAATTGAAAAAAATGACAGGGCCGGTAGTGTCGAAAAAGTCAAAAATGGGAAGGGTGGGGGATTGTCCCAAAACTTGCTACAAGGGGCCAGAGGGGCGGCCTGAATGAAAAATGTGTAAAATCAAGCACTGTGAAGGCATTGTGTGAAAATTGTCAAGGATTTTCCAAAGCGGGCAAAAATTGAAAAAAATGACAGGGCCGGTAGTGTCGAAAAAGTCAAAAATGGGAAGGGTGGGGGATTGTCCCAAAACTTGCTACAAGGGGCCAGAGGGGCGGCCTGAATGAAAAATGTGTAAAATCAAGCACTGTGAAGGCATTGTGTGAAAATTGTCAAGGATTTTCCAAAGCGGCCAAAAATTGAAAGAAATGACAGGACCGGTAGTGTCGAAAAAGTAAAAAATGGGAAGGGTGGGGGATTGTCCCAAAACTTGCTACAAGGGGCCAGAGGGGCGGCCTGAATGAAAAATGTGTAAAATCAAGCACCGTGAGGGCATTGTGTGAAAATTGTGAAGGATTTTCCAAAGCGGCCAAAAACTGAAAAAAATGACAGGGCCGGTAGTGTCGAAAAAGTCAAAAATGGGAAGGGTGGGGGATTGTCCCAAAACTTGCTACAAGGGGCCAGAAGGGTGGCCTGAATGAAAAATGTGTAAAATCAAGCACCGTGAAGGCATTGTGTGAAAATTGTCAAGGATTTTCCAAAGCGGGCAAAAATTGAAAAAAATGACAGGGCCGGTAGTGTCGAAAAAGTCAAAAATGGGAAGGGTGGGGGATTGTCCCAAAACTTGCTACAAGGGGCCAGAGGGGCGGCCTGAAATAAAGATGTGTAAAATCAAGCACTGTGAAGGCATTGTGTGAAAATTGTCAAGGATTTTCCAAAGCGGGCAAAAATTGAAAAAAATGACAGGGCCGGTAGTGTCGAAAAAGTAAAAAATGGGAAGGGTGGGGGATTGTCCCAAAACTTGCTACAAGGGGCCAGAGGGGCGGCCTGAATGAAAAATGTGTAAAATCAAGCACCGTGAGGGCATTGTGTGAAAATTGTCAAGGATTTTCCAAAGCGGCCAATGATTGAAAAAAATGACAGGACCGGTAGTGTCGAAAAAGTCAAAAATGGGAAGGGTGGGGGATTGTCCCAAAGCTTGCTACAAGGGGCCAGAGGGGCGGCCTGAATGAAAAATGTGTAAAATCAAGCACCGTGAGGGCATTGTGTGAAAATTGTCAAGGATTTTCCAAAGCGGCCAATGATTGAAAAAAATGACAGGACCGGTAGTGTCGAAAAAGTCAAAAATGGGAAGGGTGGGGGATTGTCCCAAAACTTGCTACAAGGGGCCAGAGGGGCGGCCTGAATGAAAAATGTGTAAAATCAAGCACCGTGAAGGCATTGTGTGAAAATTGTCAAGGATTTTCCAAAGCGGGCAAAAATTGAAAAAAATGACAGGGTCGGTAGTGTCGAAAAAGTCAAAAATGGGAAGGGTGGGGGATTGTCCCAAAACTTGCTACAAGGGGCCAGAGGGGCGGCCTGAATGAAAAATGTGTAAAATCAAGCACCGTGAGGGCATTGTGTGAAAATTGTCAAGGATTTTCCAAAGCGGCCAAAAATTGAAAAAAATGACAGGACCGGTAGTGTCGAAAAAGTAAAAAATGGGAAGGGTGGGGGATTGTCCCAAAACTTGCTACAAGGGGCCAGAGGGGCGGCCTGAATGAAAAATGTGTAAAATCAAGCACCGTGAGGGCATTGTGTGAAAATTGTCAAGGATTTTCCAAAGCGGCCAAAAATTGAAAAAAATGACAGGACCGGTAGTGTCGAAAAAGTAAAAAATGGGAAGGGTGGGGGATTGTCCCAAAACTTGCTACAAGGGGCCAGAGGGGCGGCCTGAATG
>JAJDFG010000866.1:0-68967 GCA_021039105.1 Scomber colias
GGTATGGGTCCAAATGGCGTTTTTGTGCGTCTGGAGATGATACATAAACCTACTGAATTTCATTCTTCTATGTCAATCGGGAAGGCTGAGGTTCAATTTTGAAATATTCAAGGGGGCGCTATTGAGCCGTTTAGCCACGCCCATCCCATTGAAGTATATAGGATGTTAAATGAACCCACTCCAGACGTGTGTGTTGAGTTTCGTTACCGTGGAGGCATCCTTTGCCCCTGAAAACTGTAATCGTATTTTCATGGCGTTGAATGTGTTGTCATGGCAACGGTATTTGATGATGGGTCATGAGTTGCAGAATGTAGCATCACCAAGGTCTTATGTCTCAGCTGAGTCAATTTTAGGTGGCAATACTTAAGATAATGGGAGTAATTAATGAACAAATGACGCAAGTGACTTCCTGTCGCCACTAGGTGGCGCTATGACTGCATTAAAATCAATATTTTGATTCAAAATGGCCGACTTCCTGTTGGAGTGACGTCATGGGACCCACAGACTTTTTTGTGCGTCTTGACGTGATGAACATGTGTACCAAGTTTCATTTCTCTATGTCAATCTGGGGCGAGGGGCTCGATTTTCTTGATTTTGCAGGGGGCGCTAGAGAGCCATTTTAGCATGCCCGTTTATGCAAACCATAAAATATCAAAATTTTCGCCGGTCTGGCTTGCATGCCAACTTTGGTGACTTTTAAGGCACGTTCAGGGGGGCAAAAAGGCCGTTGTTGTGAGAGAAGAAAAAAAAGAATAATCATGGCAAAACCAATAGGGCTTCGCGCTGGTCAGCGCTCGGGCCCTAATAATAATAATTAAAACTGCAAGCAGTGATGAACGGGCCCTCGCGCCCCCATGCACCACCTCGTACGCGCATGCCGGTGCGTGTTGCAGTCACACAGCAGACACAGCGGGCACTAAGACGTCTTGTTACCCGGTCTTGTAATGAATGTTGTGTGATGGGGCTAAGTCACATTGCATGTGTCCACTAGGTGGCGCTAGAGATGACCCACCAATGACACGTCATGTTGCAGTGTGTGATGTGGAGAACACATCCTGTAAATTTCATGTAAATCGGATAATGTTTGTCATATGAGGCTGACTTCCTGTGTCCAGTAGGTGGCGCTGTGTATTTGACGGAGTATTGATGCATAGATGTGTTCAGGGCGGGACCCTCTACATGTGTGATCAATTTGGTGTAGACGGGACAATGTCTGTAGGAGTTATAAGGACTTCCTGCTTCATGGCGAAGCATCGAAATTGTCTGCACAGCCACGCCCAACAGGAAGAAGTCATAAAAAAGCTTTTGATAACTGGTGTTATGTCTTAGCTGAGTCAATTTCAGGTGAAAATACTTAAGATTATGGGAGTAATTAGTGAAAGAATGAAGCAAGTCACTTCCTGTCGCCACTAGGTGGCGCTATGACTGTCACTAAATATGATACTGTACATGTGTTCAGACTAGGACCCTGAACAAGCATGTGAAATTTGTTAAAGCTCAGACCATGTGAAGTCAAGTTATGAGGGTTTGAAATTTCATGGCGAAGGATCGAAATTCGCCGCGTCACCACGGCAACCAGGAATGACGGGGGAAAAAGCTTTTGAGAAATTTTCATCTCCAATGTCTCAAGATGATCCTGTGTGAATTTGAAGTGGATGGGATGAAGATTATGGGAGTAATTAGTGAGAGAATGAAGCAAGTGACTTCCTGTTGCCAGTAGGTGGCGCTATGACTGTCACTAAATATGAGACTGTACATGTGTTCAGAGCAGGACGCTGAACAAGCATCTGAAATTTGGAAAAGCTCAGCCCATGTGGAGTCAAGTTATGAGGGTTTGGAATTTCATGGCGAGACATCGAAATTCGCCATGTCACCATGGCAACCAGGAATGAGGGAAGAAAAAGATTTTGATAACTTTTCATCTCCAATGTCTCAAGATGATTGTGTGTGAATTTGAAGAGGATGGGATGAAATCCCTAGGACTAGTTTGTTCAAATATGATGCCTGGAAATGACCAAAAAATGCAGCAAAATTGAGCATTTTTCCCAAGATGGCCGACTTCCTGTTGGACTTTGGGTATGGGTCCAAATGGCGTTTTTGTGCGTCTGGAGATGATACATAAACCTACCGAGTTTCATTCTTCTATGTCAATCAGGAAGGCTGAGGTTCAATTTTGAAATATTCAAGGGGGCGCTATTGAGCGATTTAGCCACGCCCATCCCATTGAAGTATATAGGATGTTTAATGAACCCACTCCAGACGTGTGTGTTGAGTTTCGTTACCGTGGAGGCATCCTTTGCCCCTGAAAACTATAATCGTATTTTCATGGCGTTGAATGTGTTGTCATGGCAACGGTATTTGATGATGGGTCATGAGTTGCAGACTGTAGCATCACCAAGGTCTTATGTCTCAGCTGAGTCAATTTCAGATGGAAAAATTTAAGATTATGGGAGTAATTAATGAACAAATGACGCAAGTGACTTCCTGTTGCCAGTAGGTGGCGCTATGACTGTCAGTAAATATGAGACTGTACATGTGTTCAGACCAGGACGCTGAAAAAGCATATTAAATTTGGGAAAGCTCAGACCATGTGGAGTCAAGTTATGAGGGTTTGAAATTTCATGGCGAAGCATCGAAATTCGCCGCGTCACCACGGCAACCAGGAATGACGGACGAAAAAGCTTTTGATAACTTTTCATCTCCAATGTCTCAAGATGACTCTGTGTGAATTTGAAGTGGATGGGATGAAAACTGTAGGACTAGTTCGCTCAAATATGATGCCAAAATTGGCATTAAAATCAATACTTTGATTCAAAATGGCCGACTTCCTGTTGGAGTGACGTCATGGTACCCATAGACTTTTTTGTGCGTCTTGACATGATGAACATGTGTACCAAGTTTCGTTTCTCTATGTCAATCTGGGGCGAGGGGATCGATGTTCTTGATTTTGCAGGTGGCGCTAGAGAGCCATTTTGGCACGCCCATTTATGCAAACCATAAAATATCAAATTTTTCGCCGGGTCTGACGAGCATGCAAACTTTGGTGAGTTTCGGGGCACGTTCAGGGGGGCAAAAAGCCCGTTGTTTTGGGAGAAAAATAAAAAGCGGAATAATAATAATCCGGGCGATTACAATAGGGCTTCGCGCTGGTCAGCGCTCGGGCCCTAATAATCGGTACGATTACAATAGGGCCTTCGCACTGTGTAGTGCTTGGGCCCTAATAATTAAAACTGCAAGCAGTGATGAACGGGCCCTCGCGCCCCCATGCACCGCCTTGTACGCGCATGTCGGTGCATGCTGCAGTCACATGGCCGACACAGCGGGCACGTAGACATCTTGGCACCTGGGCTTGTAATGAACATTGTGTGATGGGGCTAAGTCACATTGCATGTGTCCAATAGGTGGCGCTAGAGATCACCCACCAATAACATGTCATGTTGCAGTGTATGATGTGGAGAACACATCCTGTAAATTTCATGGAAATTGGATAATGTTTGTGATATGAGGCTGACTTCCTGTGTCCAGTAGGTGGCGCTGTGTATTTGACACAGTATTGATGCATAGATGTGTTCAGGGCGGGACCCTCTACATGTGTGATCAATTTGGTGTAGGTGGGACAATGTCTGTAGGAGTTAAAAGGACTTCCTGCTTCATGGCGAAGCATCGAAATTGTTTGCACAGCCACGCCCAACAGGAAGAAGTCATAAAAAAGCTTTTTATAACTTGTCATCTCCAATGTCTCAAGCTGACTATGTGTGAATTTGAAGTGGATGGGATGAAATCTCTAGGAGTAGTTCGTTCAAATATGAGGCGTGGAAATGACCAAAACACTCACCAAAATTGAATATTTTTCCCAAGATGGCCGACTTCCTGTTGGACTTAGGGTATGGGTCCAAATGGCGTTTTTGTGCATCTGGAGATGATACATAAACCTACCGAATTTCATTCTTATATGTCAATCGGGAAGTCTGAGGTTCAATTTTGAAATATTCAAGGGGGCGCTATTGAGCCATTTAGTCAAAGCCATCCCATTGAAGTATATAGGATGTTAAATGACCACACTCCAGACGTGTGTGTTGAGTTTCGTTACCGTGGAGGCATCCTTTGCCCCTGAAAAGTGTAATCGTATTTCATGGCGTTGAATGCGTTGTCATGGCAACAGTATTTGATGATGAGTCACGAGTTGCAGAATGTAGCATCACCAAGGTCTTATGTCTCAGCTGAGTCAATTTCAGGTGTAAATACTTAAGATTATGGGAGTAATTAGTGAAAGAATGAAGCAAGTGACTTCCTGTTGCCAGTAGGGGGCGCTATGACTGTCACTAAACATAAGACTGTACATGTGTTCAGACCGGGACACTGAACATGCATCTGAAATTTGGAAAAGCTCAGACCATGTGGAGTCAAGTTATGAGGGTTTGAATTTTCATGGCGAAGGATCGAAATTCGCCACGTCACCACGGCAACCAGGAATGACAAGGGAAAAAGCTTTTGATAACTTTTCATCTCCAATGTCTCAAGATGACTCTGTGTGAATTTGAAGTGGATGGGATGAAAACTGTAGGACTAGTTCGCTCAAATATGATGCCAAAATTGGCATTAAAATCAATACTTTGATTCAAAATGGCCGACTTCCTGTTGGAGTGACGTCATGGTACCCATAGACTTTTTTGTGCGTCTTGACATGATGAACATGTGTACCAAGTTTCGTTTCTCTATGTCAATCTGGGGCGAGGGGATCGATGTTCTTGATTTTGCAGGTGGCGCTAGAGAGCCATTTTGGCACGCCCATTTATGCAAACCATAAAATATCAAATTTTTCGCCGGGTCTGACGAGCATGCAAACTTTGGTGAGTTTCGGGGCACGTTCAGGGGGGCAAAAAGCCCGTTGTTTTGGGAGAAAAATAAAAAGCGGAATAATAATAATCCGGGCGATTACAATAGGGCTTCGCGCTGGTCAGCGCTCGGGCCCTAATAATCGGTACGATTACAATAGGGCCTTCGCACTGTGTAGTGCTTGGGCCCTAATAATTAAAACTGCAAGCAGTGATGAACGGGCCCTCGCGCCCCCATGCACCGCCTTGTACGCGCATGTCGGTGCATGCTGCAGTCACATGGCCGACACAGCGGGCACGTAGACATCTTGGCACCTGGGCTTGTAATGAACATTGTGTGATGGGGCTAAGTCACATTGCATGTGTCCAATAGGTGGCGCTAGAGATCACCCACCAATAACATGTCATGTTGCAGTGTATGATGTGGAGAACACATCCTGTAAATTTCATGGAAATTGGATAATGTTTGTGATATGAGGCTGACTTCCTGTGTCCAGTAGGTGGCGCTGTGTATTTGACACAGTATTGATGCATAGATGTGTTCAGGGCGGGACCCTCTACATGTGTGATCAATTTGGTGTAGGTGGGACAATGTCTGTAGGAGTTAAAAGGACTTCCTGCTTCATGGCGAAGCATCGAAATTGTTTGCACAGCCACGCCCAACAGGAAGAAGTCATAAAAAAGCTTTTTATAACTTGTCATCTCCAATGTCTCAAGCTGACTATGTGTGAATTTGAAGTGGATGGGATGAAATCTCTAGGAGTAGTTCGTTCAAATATGAGGCGTGGAAATGACCAAAACACTCACCAAAATTGAATATTTTTCCCAAGATGGCCGACTTCCTGTTGGACTTAGGGTATGGGTCCAAATGGCGTTTTTGTGCATCTGGAGATGATACATAAACCTACCGAATTTCATTCTTATATGTCAATCGGGAAGTCTGAGGTTCAATTTTGAAATATTCAAGGGGGCGCTATTGAGCCATTTAGTCAAAGCCATCCCATTGAAGTATATAGGATGTTAAATGACCACACTCCAGACGTGTGTGTTGAGTTTCGTTACCGTGGAGGCATCCTTTGCCCCTGAAAAGTGTAATCGTATTTCATGGCGTTGAATGCGTTGTCATGGCAACAGTATTTGATGATGAGTCACGAGTTGCAGAATGTAGCATCACCAAGGTCTTATGTCTCAGCTGAGTCAATTTCAGGTGTAAATACTTAAGATTATGGGAGTAATTAGTGAAAGAATGAAGCAAGTGACTTCCTGTTGCCAGTAGGGGGCGCTATGACTGTCACTAAACATAAGACTGTACATGTGTTCAGACCGGGACACTGAACATGCATCTGAAATTTGGAAAAGCTCAGACCATGTGGAGTCAAGTTATGAGGGTTTGAATTTTCATGGCGAAGGATCGAAATTCGCCACGTCACCACGGCAACCAGGAATGACAAGGGAAAAAGCTTTTGATAACTTTTCATCTCCAATGTCTCAAGATGATCCTGTGTGAATTTGAAGTGGATGGGATGAAGATTATGGGAGTAATTAGTGAAAGAATGAAGCAAGTGACTTCCTGTTGCCAGTAGGTGGCGCTATGACTGTCACTAAATATGAGACTGTACATGTGTTCAGAGCAGGACCCTGAACATGCATCTGAAATTTGGAAAAGCTCAGACCATGTTGAGTCAAGTTATGAGGGTTTGAAATTTCATGGCGAAGGATCGAAATTCGCCGCGTCACCACGGCAACCAGGAATGACGTGGGAAAAAGCTTTTGATATCTTGTCATCTACAATGTCTCAAGATGACTCTGTGTGAATGTGAAGTGGATGGGAAGAAAACTGTAGGAGTAGTGCGTTCAAATATGATGCCACAATTTGCATTAAAATCAATATTTTGATTCAAAATGGCCGACTTCCTGTTGGTGTTAGGGTATGTGTCCAAGAGACTTTTTGGTGCGTCTTGACATGATGAACATGTGTACCAAGTTTCGTTTCTCTATGTCAATCTGTCACGAGGGGCTCGCTTTTATTGATTTTGTAGGGGGCGCTAGAGAGCCATTTTGGCACGCCCATTTGTGCAAACCATAAAATATCGAAATTTTCGCCGGGTCTGGCTTGCGTGCAAACTTTGGTGAGTATCGGGGCACGTTCAGGGGGGCAAAAAGGCCGTCGTCGTGCAAGAAAAATAAAAATAATAATAATTAAAACTGCAAGCAGTGATGAACGGGCCCTCGCGCCCCCACGCATGTCGGGCTGTGTCTCGGTCGGAGAATGTAGTATCACCAAGGTCTTATGTCTCAGCTTTGTCAATTTCAGGTGTAAATACTTATGATTATGGGGGTAATAATTAGTGAAAGAATGAAGCATGTGACTTCCTGTTGCCAGTAGGTCGCGCTATGACTGTCACTAAATATGAGACTGTACATGTGTTCAGACTGGGACACTGAACAAGCAAAGTAAATTTGGAAAAGCTCAGACCATGTGGAGTCAAGTTATGAGGGTTTGAAATTTCATGGCGAAGCATCGAAATTCGCCGCTTCACCGCGGCAACCAGGAATGACGGACGAAAAAGCTTTTGATAACTTGTCATCTCCAATGTTTCAAGATGAATCTGTGTGAATTTGAAGAGGATGGGATGAAATCCCGAGGACTAGTTAGTTCAAATATGATGCGTGGAAATGACCAAAAAATGCACCAAAATTGAGCATTTTTCCCAAGATGGCCGACTTCCTGTTGGACTTAGGGTATGGGTCCAAATGGCGTTTTTGTGCGCCTGGAGATGATACATAAACCTACTGAGTTTCATTCTTCTATGTCAATCGGGAAGGCGGAGGTTCAATTTTGAAATATTCAAGGGGGCGCTATTGAGCCATTTAGTCACGGCCATCCCATTGAAGTATATAGGATATTAAATGACCCCACTCCAGACGTGTGTGTTGAGTTTTGTTACCGTGGAGGCACCTTTGCCCCTGAAAAGTGTAATCGTATTTCATGCCGTTGAATGCGTTGTCATGGCAACAGTATTTGATGATTGGTCACGAGTTGCAGAATGTGGCATCACCAAGGTCTTATGTCTCAGCTGAGTCAATTTCAGGTGTAAATACTTAAGATTATGGGAGTAATTTGTGAAAGAATGAAGCAAGTGACTTCCTGTTGCCAGTAGGGGGCGCTATGACAGTCACTAAATATGAGACTGTACATGTGTTCAGACCAGGACACTGAACAAGCATATTAAATTTGGAAAAGCTCAGACCATGTGGAGTCAAGTTATGAGGGTTTGAATTTTCATGGCGAAGGATCGAAATTCGCCACGTCACCATGGCAACCAGGAATGACGAGGGAAAAAGCTTTTGATAACTTTTCATCTCCAATGTCTCAAGATGATCCTGTGTGAATTTGAAGTGGATGGGATGAAGATTATGGGAGTAATTAGTGAAAGAATGAAGCAAGTGACTTCCTGTTGCCAGTAGGGGGCGCTATGACAGTCACTAAATATGAGACTGTACATGTGTTCAGACCAGGACGCTGAACAAGTATCTGAAATTTGGAAAAGCTGAGACCATGTGGAGTCTAGTTATGAGGGTTTGAAATTTCATGGCGAAGGATCGAAATTCGTCGCGTCACCACGGCAACCAGGAATGACGTGGAGAAAAAGCTTTTGATAACTTTTCATCTCCAATGCCTCAAGATGATTCTGTGTGAATTTGAAGTGGATGGGAAGAAAACTGTAGGAGTAGTGCCTTCAAATATGATGCCACAATTTGCATTAAAATCAATATTTTGATTCAAAATGGCCGACTTCCTGTTGATGTCAGGGTATGTGTCCAAGAGACTTTTTGGTGCGTCTTGACATGATGAACATGTGTACCAAGTTTCGTTTCTCTATGTCAATCTGTCACGAGGGGCTCGCTTTTATTGATTTTGTAGGGGGCGCTAGAGAGCCATTTTGGCACGCCCATTTGTGCAAACCATAAAATATCAAAATTTTCGCCGGGTCTGGCTTGCATGCAAACTTTGGCGAGTTTCAGGGCACGTTCAGGGGGGCAAAAAGGCCGTCGTCGTGCAAGAAAAAGAAAAATAATAATAATTAAAGCTGCAAGCAGCGATGATCGGGCCCAAGCTCCCTCGCCACGGCACGACTGAGCAAGACTTGCCACAACGCATACAGAGTCAATATAAAGTTGGTTGGATTAGGAGGAATTCATTAAAGTATGTGGTGTGAAAATTCTATCAAACCGCGCCAAAATTGCAAATTCACTTCAAAATGGCCGACTTCCTGTTGGAGTGAGGATATGGGTCCAAGAGACTTTTTTGTACCTCTTTACATGATACATATATATACCAAGTTTTGTTCATCTATGTCAATCTGGAGTGAGGGGCTCAATTTCCTTAATATTGTATGGGGTGCAATACCCCCATTTGGCCAGCAGTTCCTGTTTAATGGCGAAACGTCAAAATTCCTCACATCGCCACGAAGAAACTAAGTCCCTAATCAGAAAGTTTTTGATAACTTTTCATCTCCAATGTGTCAAGATGTTTCTGAGTGAATTTGAAGTCGGTCAGATTAAATCTCTAGGAAGAGTTCACTCAAATGCGATGCGTAGAAAACGCCAAAATGGCGCCAAAAACGCATATTCGACACAAAATGGCCGACTTCCTGTTCGAGTGAGGGTATGGGTCCAAGAGACTTTTTTGTGCGTCTTTACAGGATACATATGTGTACCGAATTTCGTTTTTCTAGGTCAATGTGGAGGGAGGGGCTCAATTTTATTAATCGTCTACGGGATGCAGTACCCCCATTTGGCCAGCTGTTCCTGTTTAATGGCGAAAGATCAAAATTCCTCACGTCGCCACGAAGCAACCAAATCCCTAATCAGAAAGATTTTGATAACTTTTCATCTCCAATGTCTCAAGATGTTTCTGAGTGAATTTGAAGTCGGTCGGATTAAATCCCTAGGACAAGTTCGTTAAAGTACGAGGCATCAAAAACGCCAAAATCGCACATATTTTTCAAAATGGCCGACTTCCTGTTGGAGTGACGTCATGGGTCCAAGAGAGTTTTTGGTGCGTCTCTATAAGATACATATGTGTACCAAATTTCATTTGTCTATGTCAATCTGACTTGAGGGGCTCAATTTTTTTTCAATTTTCAAGGGGGCGCTATTGTATCCAGTAGGTGGCGCTATGGAGCTGACACAGTATTGATGCATATACGTGTTCAGGGCGGGACCCTCTACATGCGTGATTAATTTGGTGTAGATCAGACGATGTCTGTAGGAGTTATAAGGACTTCCTGTTTAATGGCGAAGGATCGAATGGCGAAGGAAATTGTCGGCGCCGCCACGGCCAAACCGGATCCCTAATCAGAAAGTTTTTGATAACTTTTCATCTCCAATGTCTCAAGATGTTTCTGAGTGAATTTGAAGTCGGTCGGATTAAATCCCTAGGACAAGTTCGTTAAAGTACGAGGCATCAAAAACGCCAAAATCGCACATATTTTTCAAAATGGCCGACTTCCTGTTGGAGTGACGTCATGGACCCCCCAGACTTTTTTGTGCGTCTGGACATGATACATATATATACCAAATTTCGTTCATGTACGTCAATCTTTCACATTTCTATATTCAATAGGGGGCGCTATTGAGCCATTTTGCGACGGCCATTTTGGCGGACCTTAAAATATCAAATTTTTCACCGGGTCTGATGTACGTGCAAATTTTGGTGACTTTTCGGGCACGTTTAGGCTGTCAAAAATGCGTTTGTTTTGTATAATAATAATAATAATAATTAAAGCTGCAAGCAGCGATGATCGGGCCCAAGCTCCCCCGCCCCGCCACTACTGAGCGAGACTTGCTGTGACGCATTTTCAAGGTCTTGAGATGACACAGAGTCAATATAAAGTTGGTTGGATTAGGAGGAATTAATTAAAGTACGTGGTGTGAAAATTGTATCAAACCGTGCCAAAATTGCAAATTCACTTGAAAATGGCCGACTTCCTGTTGGAGTGACGTCATGGGTCCAAGAGACTTTTTTGTGCCTCTTTATGTGATACATATATATACCAAATTTTGTTCATCTATGTCAATCTGGAGGGAGGGGCTCAATTTCCTTAATCTTCTACGGGATGCAGTACCCCCATTTGGCCAGCTGTTCCTGTTTAATGGCGAAACATCAAAATTCCTCACATCGCCACGAAGCAACCAAATCCCTAATCAGAAAGTTTTTGATAACTTTTCATCTCCAATGTCTCAAGATGTTTTTGAGTGAATTTGAAGTCGGTCGGATTAAATCTCTAGGACAAGTTCATTAAAGTACGAGGCATCAAAAACACCAAAATCGCACATATTTTTCAAAATGGCCGACTTCCTGTTGGAGTGACATCATGGGTCCAAGAGACTTTTTGGTGTGTCTTTACAAGATACATATGTGTGCCGAATTTCGTTTGTCTATGTCAATCTGACTTGAGGGGCTCAATTTTTTTTCAATTTTTAGGGGGCGCTATTGTATCCAGTAGGTGCCGCTATGGAGCTGACACAGTATTGATGCATATACATGTTCAGGGCGGGACCCTCTACATGCGTGATTAATTTGGTGTAGATCGGACAATGTCTGTAGGAGTTATATGGACTTCCTGTTTAATGGCGAAGGATCGAATGGCGAAGGAAATTGTCGGCGCCGCCACAGCCAAACCGGATCCCTAATCAGAAAGTTTTTGATAACTTTTCATCTCCAATGTCTCAAGATGTTTCTGAGTGAATTTGAAGTCGGTAGGATTAAATCCCTAGGACAAGTTCGTTTAAGTACGAGGCGTGGAAAACGACAAAATGGCGCCAAAAACGCAGATTCGATACAAAATGGCCGACTTCCTGTAGGAGTGAGGGTAGGGGTCCAAGAGACTTTTTTGTGCGTCTTTACATGATACATATATATACCAAGTTTTGTTCATCTATGTCAATCTGGAGGGACAGGCTCAATTTCCTTAATCTTCTACGGGTTGCAGTACCCCCATTTGGCCAGCTGTTCCTGTTTAATGGCGAAACGTCAAAATTCCTCACATCGCCACGAAGCAACAAAATCCCTAATCAGAAAGTTTTTGATAACTTTTCATCTCCAATGTCTCAAGATGTTTCTGAGTGAATTTGAAGTCGGTCGGATTAAATCCCTAGGACAAGTTCGTTAAAGTACAAAGTGTGGAAAACGCCAAAATGGCGCCAAAAACGCAGATTCGATACAAAATGGCCGACTTCCTGTTAGAGTGAGGGTATGGGTCCAAGAGACTTTTTTGTGCGTCTTTACACGATACATATGTGTGCCGAATTTCGTTTGTCTAGGACAATCTCAGAGGTGGGGCTCGCTTTTTTTAATTTTCTAGGGGGCGCTATTGAGCCATTTTTTCTCGCCCATTTTCGTGATCCTTAAAATATCAAATTTTTCGCCGGGTCGAACATGATTGCACATTTTGGTGACTTTTCGGGCACGTTTAGGCTGTCAAAAAGGCGTTCATTTTGTGAGACGAATAATAATAATAATAATTTCTACGATTACAATAGGGCCTTCGCACTGTATAGTGCTTGGGCCCTAATAATAATCTTGACAGATACAATAGGGCTTCGCGCTGGTCAGCGCTCGGGCCCTAATTAAAACTGCAAGCAGTGATGAACGGGCCCTCGCTCCCCCACGCACCGCCTCGTACGCGCATGCCGGTGCATGCTGTAGGCACACGGCAAACACAGCGGGCACGTAGACATCTTGGCACCCGGGCTCGTAATGAACGTTGTGTGATGGGGCTAAGTCACATTGCATGTGTCCACTAGGTGGCGCTAGAGATGACCCATCAATTACATGTCATGTTGCAGTGTATGATGTGGAGAAGACATCCTGTAAATGTCATGTAAATCGGATAATGTTTGTCATATGAGGCTGACTTCCTGTGTCCAGTAGGTGGCGCTGTGTATTTGACGTAGTATTGATGCATAGATGTGTTCAGGGCGGGACCCTCTACATGCATGATTAATTTGGTGTAGACGAGACAATGTCTGTAGGAGTTATAAGGACTTCCTGCTTCATGGCGAAGCATCGAAATTGTTTGCACAGCCACGCCCAACAGGAAGAAGTCATAAAAAAGCTTTTGATAACTTGTCATCTCCAATGTCTCAAGATGATTCTGTGTGAATTTGAAGAGGATGGGATGAAATCCCTAGGACTAGTTCGTTCAAATATGATGCGTGGAAATGACCAAAAAAATCACCAAAATATAGCATATTTCCCAAGATGGCCGACTTCCTGTTGAACTTAGGGTATGGGTCCAAATGGCGTTTTTGTCCGTCTGGAGATGATACATAAACCTACCGAATTTCATTCTTCTATGTCAATCGGGAAGGCTGAGGTTGAATTTTGAAATATTCAAGGGGGCGCTATTGAGCCGTTTAGTCACGCCCATCCCATTGAAGTATATAGGATGTTAAATGACCCCACTCCAGACGTGTGTGTTGAGTTTCGTTACCGTGAAGGCATCCTTTGCCTCTGAAAACTGTAATCGTATTTTCATGGCGTTGAATGCGTTGTCATGGCAACAGTATTTGATGATGGGTCATGAGTTGCAGAATGGAGCATAACCAAGGTCTTATGTCTCAACTGAGTCAATTTCAGGTGGAAATACTTAAGATTATGGGAGTAATTAATGAACAAATGACGCAAGTGACTTCCTGTTGCCAGTAGGTGGCGCTATGACTGTCACTAAATTTGAGACTGTACATGTGTTCAGACCGGGACACTGAACAAGCATATCAAAATTTGAAAAAGCTCAGACCATGTGGAGTCAAGTTATGAGGGTTTGAAATTTCATGGCGAAGCATCGAAATTCGCCGCGTCACCACGGCAACCAGGAATGACGGGGGAAAAAGCTTTTGATAACTTGTCATCTCCAATGTCTCAAGATGACTCTGTGTGAATTTGAAGTGGATGGGATGAAATCTCTAGGACTAGTTCGCTCAAATATGATGCCACAATCTGCATTAAAATCAATATTTTGATTCAAAATGGCCGACTTCCTGTTGGTGTTAGGGTATGTGTCCAAGAGACTTTTTGGTGCGTCTTGACATGTCGAACATGTGTACCAAGTTTCGTTTCTCTATGTCAATCTGTCACGAGGGGCTCGCTTTTATTGATTTTGTAGGGGGCGCTAGAGAGCCATTTTTCTACGCCCATTTCTGCAAACCATGAAATATCAAATTTTTCGCCGGGTCTGGCTTGCGTGGAAACTTTGGTGACTTTTGGGGCACGTTCAGGGGGGCAAAAAGAGCGTTGTTTTGGGAGAAAAATAAAAAACGGAATAATAATTAAAACTGCAAGCAGTGATGAACGGGCCCTCGCGCCCCCATGCACCGTGCCGTACGCGCATGTCGGTGCATGCTGCAGGCACACGGCAGACACAGCGGGCACGTAGACGTCTTGGCACCCGGGCTCGTAATGAATGTTGTGTGATGGGGCTAAGTCACAATGCATGTGTCCACTAGGTGGCGCTAGAGATGCCCCGCCAATGACATGTCATGTTGCAGTGTGTGATGTGGAGAACACATCCTGTAAATTTCATGTAAATCGGATGATGTTTGTCATATGAGGCTGACTTCCTGTGTCCACTAGGTGGCGCTGTGTATTTGACGCAGTATTGATGCATAGATGTGTTCAGGGCGGGACCCTCTACATGTGTGATGAATTTGGTGTAGACGGGGCAATGTCTGTAGGAGTTATAAGGACTTCCTGCTTCATGGCGAAGCATCGAAATTGTTTGCACAGCCACGCCCAACAGGAAGAAGTCATAAAAAAGCTTTTGATAAGTTGTCATCTCCAATGTCTCAAGATGACTCTGTGTGAATTCGAAGTGGATGGGATGAAATCTCTAGGACTAGTGCGTTCAAATATGAGGCCTGGAAATGACCAAAAAAATCACCAAAATATAGCATGTTTCCCAAGATGGCCGACTTCCTGTTGGACTTAGGGTATGGGTCCAAATGGCGTTTTTGTGCGTCTGGAGATGATACATAAACCTACTGAGTTTCATTCTTCTATGTCAATCGGGAAGGCTGAGGTTCAATTTTGAAATATTCAAGGGGGCGCTATTGAGCCATTTAGTCAAAGCCATCCCATTGAAGTATATAGGATGTTAAATGAACCCACTCCAGACGTGTGTGTTAAGTTTTGTTACCATGGAGGCATCCTTTGCCCCTGAAAAGTGTAATCGTATTTCATGGCGTTGAATGCGTTGTCATGGCAACAGTATTTGATGATGGGTCACGAGTTGCAGAATGTAGCATCACCAAGGTCTTATGTCTCAGCTGAGTCAATTTCAGGTGTAAATACTTAAGATTATGGGAGTAATTAGTGAAAGAATGAAGCAAGTGACTTCCTGTTGCCAGTAGGGGGCGCTATGACTGTCACTAAATATGAGACTGCACATGTGTTCAGACCGGGACACTGAACGAGCAAAGTAAATTTGGAAAAGCTCAGACCATGTGGAGTCAAGTTATGAGGGTTTGAATTTTCATGGCGAAGGATCGAAATTCGCCACGTCCCCACGGCAACCAGGAATGACGAGGGAAAAAGCTTTTGATAACTTGTCATCTCCAATGTCTCAAGATGATCCTGTGTGAATTTGAAGTAGATGGGATGAAGATTATGGGAGTAATTAGTGAAAGAATGAAGCAAGTGACTTCCTGTTGCCAGTAGGGGGCGCTATGACTGTCACTAAATATGAGACTGTACATGTGTTCAGAGCAGGACCCTGAACAAGCATCTGAAATTTGGAAAAGCTCAGACAATGTGGAGTCAAGTTATGAGGGTTTGAAATTTCATGGCGAAGGATCGAAACTCGCCGCGTCACCACGGCAACCAGGAATGACGGGGGAAAAACCTTTTGATAGCTTTTCATCTCCAATGTCTCAAGATGACTCTGTGTGAATTTGAAGTGGATGGGAAGAAAACTGTAGGAGTAGTTTGTTCAAATATGATGCCACAATTTGCATTAAAATCAATATTTTGATTCAAAATGGCCGACTTCCTGTTGGTGTTAGGGTATGTGTCCAAGAGACTTTTTGGTGCGTCTTGACATATTGAACATGTGTACCAAGTTTCGTTTCTCTATGTCAATCTGTCATGAGGGGCTCGCTTTTATTGATTTTGTAGGGGGCGCTAGAGAGCCATTTTGTCACGCCCATTTGTGCAAACCATAAAATATCGAAATTTTCGCCAGGTCTGGCTTGCGTGCAAACTTTGGTGAGTATCGGGGCACGTTCAGGGGGGCAAAAAGGCCGTCGTCGTGCAAGAAAAAGAAAAATAATAATAATAATAATAATAATCTTGACAGATACAATAGGGCTTCGCGCTGGTCAGCGCTCGGGCCCTAATTAAAACGGCCCCATGCACCGCGCCGTACGCGCATGTCGGTGCATGCTGCAGTTACATGGCAGACACAGCAGGCACGTAGACTTCTTGGCACCTGGGCTTGTAATGAATATTGTGTGATGGGGCTAAGTCACATTGCATGTGTCCACTAGGTGGCGCTAGAGATCACCCACCAATTACATGTCATGTTGCAGTGTGTGATGTGGAGAACACATCCTGTAAATTTCATATAAATAGGATGATGTTTGTCATATGATGCTGACTTCCTGTGTCCAGTAGTTGGCGCTGTGTATTTGACACAGTATTGATGCATAGATGTGTTCAGGGCGGTACCCTCTACATGTGTGATCAATTTGGTGTAGGTGGGACAATGTCTGTAGGAGTTATAAGGACTTCCTGCCTAATGGCGAAGCATCGAAATTGTCCGCACAGCCACGCCCAACAGGAAGAAGTCATAAAAAAGATGTTGATAAATGGCGTTATGTCTCAGCTGTGTCAATTTCAGGTGTAAATACTTATGATTATGGGAGTAATTAGTGAAAGAATGAAGCAAGTGACTTCCTGTTGCCAGTAGGTGGCGCTATGACTGTCAGTAAATATGAGACTGTACATGTGTTCAGACCGGGACACTGAACAAGCATATTAAATTTGGTAAAGCTCAGACCATGTTGAGTCAAGTTATGAGGGTTTGAAATTTCATGGCGAAGCATCGAAATTCGCCGCATCACCACGGCAACCAGGAATGACGGGCGAAAAAGCTTTCGATAACTTTTCATCTCCAATGTCTCAAGATGACTCTGTGTGAATTTGAAGTGGATGGGATGGAATCTGTAGGACTAGTGCGTTCAAATATGAGGCCTGGAAATGACCAAAAAAATCACCAAAATATAGCATTTTTCCCAAGATGGCCGACTTCCTGTTGGACTTAGGGTATGGGTCCAAATGGCGTTTTTGTGCGTCTGGAGATGATACACAAACCTACCGAGTTTCATTCTTCTATGTCAATCGGGAAGGCTGAGGTTCAATTTTGAAATATTCAAGGGGGCGCTATTGAGCCATTTAGTCACGTCCATCCCATTGAAGTATATAGGATGTTAAATGAACCCACTCCAGATGTGTGTGTTGAGTTTCATTACCGTGGAGGCATCCTTTGCCCCTGAAAACTGTAATCGTATTTTCATGGCGTTGAATGCGTTGTCATGGCAACAGTATTTGATGATGGGTCATGAGTTGCAGAATGTAGCATCACCAAGGTCTTATGTCTCAGCTGAGTCAATTTCAGGTGGAAATACTTAAGATTATACGAGTAATTAATGAACAAATGACGCAAGTGACTTCCTGTTGCCAGTAGGTGGCGCTATGACTGTCATTAAATATGAGACTGTACATGTGTTCAGACCAGGACGCTGAACAAGCATCTGACATTTGGAAAAGCTGAGACCATGTGGAGTCAAGTTATGAGGGTTTGAAATTTCATGGCGAAGGATCGAAATTCGCCGCGTCACCACGGCAACCAGGAATGACGGGGGAAAAAGCTTTTGATAACTTTTCATCTCCAATGTTACAAGATGACTCTGTGTGAATTTGAAGTGGATGGGAAGAAAACTGTAGGAGTAGTACGTTCAAATATGATGCCACAATTTGCATTAAAATCAATATTTAGATTCAAAATGGCCGACTTCCTGTTGGTGTTAGGGTATGTGTCCAAGAGACTTTTTGCTGCGTCTTGACATGATGAACATGTGTACCAAGTTTCGTTTCTCTATGTCAATCTGTCACGAGGGGCTCGCTTTTATTGATTTTGTAGGGGGCGCTAGAGAGCCATTTTGCCACGCCCATTTGTGCAAACCATAAAATATCAAAATTTTCGCCGGGTCTGGCTTGCGTGCAAACTTTGGTGACTTTTAATGCACGTTCAGGGGGGCAAAAAGGGCGTCGTTGTGCAAGAAGAAAAAGAAGAATAATCCGGACAGATACAATAGGGCTTCGCGCTGGTCAGCGCTCGGGCCCTAATAATAATCATGGCAAAAACAATAGGGCTTCGCGCTGGTCAGCGCTCGGGCCCTAATAATCTTGACGATTACAATAGGGCCTTCGCACTGTAGTGCTTGGGCCCTAATTAAAACTGCAAGCAGTGATGAACGGGCCCTCGCGCCCCCATGCACCGCCTCGTACGCGCATGCCGGTGCGTGCTGCAGTCACACGGCAGACACAGCGGGCACGTAGACGACTTGGAACCCGGGCTCGTAATGAACGTTGTGTGATGGAGCTTAGTCGCATTGCATGTGTCCACTAGGTGGCGCTAGAGATCACCCACCAATCATATGCCATGTTGCAGTGTGTGATGTGGAGAACACATCCTGTAAATTTCATGTAAATCGGATGATGTTTGTTGTATGATGCTGACTTCCTGTGTCCAGTAGGTGGCGCTGTGTATTTGACACAGTATTGATGCATAGATGTGTTCAGGGCGGGACCCTCTACATGCATGATGAATTTGGTGTAGATGAGACAATGTCCGTAGGAATTATAAGGACTTCCTGCTTCATGGCGAAGCATCGAAATTGTCCCCACAGCCACGCCCTATAGGAAGAAGTCATCAAAAAGCTTTTGATAACTTTTCATCTCCAGTATGTCAAGATGACTCTGTGTGAATTTGAAGTGGATGGGATGAAATCTCTAGGACTAGTTCGTTCAAATATGAGGCCTGGAAATGACCAAAAAATGCACCAAAATGTAGCATTTTACCCAAGATGGCCGACTTCCTGTTGGACTTAGGGTATGGGTCCAAATGGTGTTTTTGTGCGTCTGGAGATGATACATAAACCTACCGAATTTCATTCTTCTATGTCAATCGGGAAGGCTGAGATTCAATTTTGAAATATTCAAGGGGGCGCTATTGAGCCATTTAGTCACGCCCATCCCATTGAAGTACATAGGATGTTAAATGACCCCACTCCAGACGTGTGTGTTGAGTTTCGTTACCGTAAAGGCATCCTTTGCCTCTGAAAACTGTAAACGTATTTTCATGGCGTTGAATGCGTTGTCATGGCAACAGTATTTGATGATGGGACACGAGTTGCAGAATGTGGCATCACCAAGGTCTTATGTCTCAGCTGAGTCAATTTCAGGTGGAAATACTTAAGATTATGGGAGTAATTAATGTCCAAATGACGCAAGTGACTTCCTGTTGCCAGTAGGTGGCGCTATGACTGTCACTAAATATGAGACTGTACATGTGTTCAGACCAGGACGCTGAACAAGCATCTGAAATTTGGGAAAGCTCAGAGCATGTGGAGTCAAGTTATGAGGGTTTGAAATTTCATGGCGAAGCATCGAAATTCGCCACGTCACCACGACAACCAGGAATGACGGACGAAAAAGCTTTTGATAACTTTTCATCTCCAATGTCTCAAGATGACTCTGTGTGAATTTGAAGTGGATGGGATGAAAACTCTAGGACTAGTTCGCTCAAATATGATGCCACAATCGGCATTAAAATCAATACTTTGATTCAAAATGGCCGACTTCCTGTTGGAGTGACGTCATGGAACCCACAGACTTTTTTGTGCGTCTTGACATGATGAACATGTGTACCGAGTTTCATTTCTCTATGTCAATCTGTCGCGAGGGGCTCGATTTTCTTGATTTTGCAGGTGGCGCTAGAGAGCCATTTTGGCACGCCCATTTCTGCAAACCATAAAATATCAAAATTTTCGCCGGGTCTGGCTTGCGTGCAAACTTTGGTGACTTTTCGAGCACGTTCAGGGGGGCAAAAAGGCCGTTGTTGTGAGAGAAGAAAAAAAAGAATTAAAACTGCAAGCAGTGATGAACGGGCCCTCGCGCCCCCACGTATGTCGGGCTGTGTCTCGGTCGGAGAATGTAGCATCACCAAGGTCTTATGTCTCAGCTGAGTTAATTTCAGGTATAAATACTTAAGATTATGGGAGTAATTAGTCAACGAATGAAGCAAGTGACTTACTGTTGCCAGTAGGTGGCGCTATGACTGTCACTAAATATGAGACTGTACATGTGTTCAGACCAGGACGCTGAACAAGCATATTAAATTTGGAAAAGCTCAGACCATGTGGAGTCAAGTAATGAGGTTTTGAAATTTCATGGCGAAGCATCGAAATTCGCCGCTTCACCACGGCAACCAGGAATAGTGGGGGAAAAAGCTTTTGATAACTTTTCATCTCCAATGTCTCAAGATGATTCTGTGTGAATTTGAAGTTGATGGGATGAAATCCCTAGGACTAGTTCGTTCAAATATGAGGCCTGGAAATGACCAAAAAACTCAGCAAAATATAGCATTTTTCCCAAGATGGCGGACTTCCTGTTGGACTTAGGGTATGGGTCCAAATGGCGTTTTTGTGCGTCTGGAGATGATACATAAACCTACCGAGTTTCATTCTTCTATGTCAATCGGGAAGGCTGAGGTTCAATTTTGAAATAATCAAGGGGGCGCTATTGAGCCGTTTAGCCACGCCCATCCCATTGAAGTATATAGGATGTTAAATGAACCCACTCCAGACGTGTGTGTTGAGTTTCATTACCGTGGACGCATCCTTTGCCCCTGAAAACTGTAATCGTATTTTCATAGCGTTGAATGTGTTGTCATGGCAACGGTATTTGATGATGGGTCATGAGTTGCAGAATGTAGCATCACCAAGGTCTTATTTGTCAGTTGACTCAAATTCAGGTGTAAATACTTAAGATTATGGGAGTAATTAGTGAAAGACTGAAGCAAGTGACTTCCTGTTGCCAGTAGGTGGCGCTATGACTGTCACTAAATATGAGACTGTACATGTGTTCAGACCAGGACGCTGAACAAGCATATTAAATTTGGAAAAGCTCAGACCATGTGGAGTCAAGTTATGAGAGTTTGAAATTTCATGGCGAAGCATCGAAATTCGCCGCGTCACCACGGCAACCAGGAATGACGGGCAAAAAAGCTTTTGATAACTTTTCATCTCCAATGTCTCAAGATGACTCTCTGTGAATTTGAAGTGGATGGGATGAAAACTGTAGGACAAGTTCGTTAAAGTACGAGGAGTGGAAAACGCCAAAATCGCACATATTTTTCAAAATGGCCGACTTCCTGTTGGAGTGACGTCATGGGCCCCACTGACTTTTTTGTGCGTCTGGACATGATACATATATATACCAAATTTCGTTCATGTACGTCAATCTCTCACATTTTTATATTCAATAGGGGGCGCTATTGAGACATTTTGCCACGCCCATTTCTGCAAACCATAAAATATCAAAATTTTCGCCGGGTCTGGCTTGCATGCAAACTTTGGTGACTTTTCGAGCACGTTCAGGGGGGCAAAAAGCCCGTTGTTTTGGGAGAAGAAAAATAATAATCCGGACAGATACAATAGGGCTTCGCGCTGGTCAGCGCTCGGGCCCTAATTAAAACTGCAAGCAGTGATGAACGGGCCCTCGCGCCCCCACGCATGTCGGGCTGCGGCTCGGTCGCAGAATGTAGCATCACCAAGGTCTTATGTCTCAGCTGAGTTAATTTCAGGTGTAAATACTTAAGATTATGGGAGTAATTAGTCAACGAATGAAGCAAGTGACTTACTGTTGCCAGTAGGTGGCGCTATGACTGTCAGTAAATATGAGACTGTACATGTGTTCAGACCAGGACGCTGAACAAGCATATGAAATTTGGAAAAGCTCAGACCATGTGGAGTCAAGTAATGAGGGTTTGAAATTTCATGGCGAAGCATCGAAATTCGCCGCTTCACCACTGCAACCAGGAATGGCGGGGGAAAAAGCTTTTGATAACTTTTCATCTCCAATGTCTCAAGATGACTCTCTGTGAATTTGAAGTGGATGGGATGAAATCCCTAGGACTAGTGCGTTCAAATATGAGGCCTGGAAATGACCAAAAAATGCACCAAAATTGAGCATTTTTCCCAAGATGGCCGACTTCCTGTTGGACTTAGGGTATAGGTCCAAATGGCATTTTTGTGCATCTGGAGATGATACATAAACCTACCGAATTTCATTGTTCTATGTCAATCGGGAAGGCTGAGGTTCAATTTTGAAATATTCAAGGGGGCGCTATTGAGCCGTTTAGTCATGCCCATCCCATTGAAGTACATAGGATGTTAAATGACCCCACTCCAGACGTGTGTGTTGAGTTTCATTACCGTGGAGGCATCCTTTGCCCCTGAAAAGTGTAATCGTATTTTCATTGCGTTGAATGCGTTGTCATGGCAACAGTATTTGATGATTGGTCATGAGTTGCAGAATGTAGCATCACCAAGGTCTTATGTCTCAGCTGAGTAAATTTGAGGTGGAAATACTTAAGATTATGGGAGTAATTAGTGAACAAATTACGCAAGTGACTTCCTGTTGCCAGTAGGTGGCGCTATGACTGTCACTAAATATGAGACTGTACATGTGTTCAGACCAGGACACTGAACAAGCATATTAAATTTGGAAAAGCTCAGACCATGTGGAGTCAAGTTATGAGGGTTTGAAATTTCATGGCGAAGGATCGAAATTCGCCGCGTCACCACGGCAACCAGGAATGACGGGCAAAAAAGCTTTTGATAACTTTTCATCTCCAATGTCTCAAGATGACTCTGTGTGAATTTGAAGTGGATGGGATGAAAACTCTAGGACTAGTTGGTTGAAGTACGAGGAGTGGAAAACGCCAAAATCGCACATATTTTTCAAAATGGCCGACTTCCTGTTGGAGTGACGTCATGGGCCCCACTGACTTTTTTGTGCGTCTGGACATGATACATATATATACCAAATTTCGTTCATGTACGTCAATCTCTCACATTTTTATATTCAATAGGGGGCGCTATTGAGCCATTTTGCCACGCCCATTTCTGCAAACCATAAAATATCAAAATTTTCGCCGGGTCTGGCTTGCGTGCAAACTTTGGTGACTTTTCGAGCACGTTCAGGGGGGCAAAAAGCCCGTTGTTTTGGGAGAAGAAAAATAATAATCCGGACAGATACAATAGGGCTTCGCGCTGGTCAGCGCTCGGGCCCTAATAATCATGGCAAAAACAATAGGGCTTCGCGCTGGTCAGCGCTCGGGCCCTAATAATCCGGACAGATACAATAGGGCTTCGCGCTGGTCAGCGCTCGGGCCCTAATAATAATCCGGACAAAAACAATAGGGCTTCGCGCTGGTCAGCGCTCGGGCCCTAATAATCTGGACGATTACAATAGGGCTTCGCGCTGGTCAGCGCTCGGGCCCTAATTACTAAATACTAGTAGTAGTAGTAATAGTAGTATGATCATTATCATTATTATTATTATCATTATTATTATTATTAATAGTAGTACTAGTAGTAGTAGTAGTAGTAGCAGTATCATTATTATTAGTAGTAGTAGTAGTTTTATTGTTGTTGTCAATATTTATTTAATAATATTATTACTAGTAGTAGTAGTAGTAGTAGTTGTTGTTGTTGTTGTAGTAGTATTAGTATTTGTAGTAGTAGTAGTTGTTGTTGTATTGTCATCGTTATTATTAGGAGCAGTTGTTATAGTGCCAGTGTGACTATTATCATTATTAGTAGTAGTAGTAGTTTTATTGTTGTTGTAAATATTTGTATTTTTATTATAAATGATGATCATCATACAGATTACATAATATATTTTATATTTTGTCAGATGAATTCTCTTATATATATTTAACTTGGTGGTAAAAGCTCTGCCTTTCCTACAAACTGTGCGTTTAAACACTCATTGAATCTTTAAGGACCATAGTGTAGGATTTAGTGCCATCTAGTGGTGAGGTTGCAGATTGCAACTGAATACCCCTTCAGGCGTGTAGTAATATCTAAACAACAAAACATGTGAGAGAAGTAAATGACCCTCTCTGGAGCTTGTGTTTGGAACAAAACTCCTTGGAAGAGGACCTGCTCCCTCTGTAGATATAAAGGCTCTTTCTAAGGTAACAAAAACATAGTGATTCTTATTTTCAGGTGATGAAACACTCATTAAAACATGAATATTATACTGCATTTCTGCAAAGTCCTCTCTGTTAGATTACACTCAATTCTACAGACTGCTCCTTTAAATGTTTCTGTGACTTCAATGTTCATCTGGTCATGCTTTTATTTGCTCGGTGAGACCTCCTTAACAGGAAGTCCTTTTTCTCATTCAACACACAACACTTTCCTCTCAGTACCCCCTTTTTTCCGGCGTGTTCAAATGACGTCACAGAGACAGCTGTTGCCAAAATGATGTAAACATTTTTGGTTTGACATCAGATTTCGTTTCATCTATAAATTCATCCAACAAAAAGCAACATGTTCAGTTTGTCCTCAGACACCAGCTCACATCAAACACATAAACATACAGAGGAAACTCTAAAAACAATATTAATAATGAGAATAACAACAACTGCAGTGTTGGTCAAATATATCATAGCAATTTATTAAAAGCCATGATAATGGCGGCATGTTACAGATTTAAGCACAGAGTGATTTGCATTAAAATATTGCACATAGAGCAACAAGTGACAGAAACACAATAAAATAAAAGGAAAGTACAGCAATAGAAAAAAAACTAACAAAACTCTCACACTCACATACCACTAGTGTATTTCACATTCAGAGATTTAAATATTACTGTAACAGTCACTGATTTGCAGCTTTGTCCATAATATCCTAATACAAGCAGAGAACTACAGTGTTAGAAACATTCAGCTCTCACATTATTTATTGTTGTTGATCCAGCTAACAGAGTGTTGATCAGAAGTATTTCAGACTCTAGTTGCTGTGATGTTTCAGTATTTACAGACCAAACTACTGACCAGCAGCAGATGTTGAAGCTTGGTGTGTAAAAGTGCAGCAGTGACACACAGTATGAGCACAGATCGGCTTACAAAGATCCATTGTAGCTGGTTTAAAATGTGACATCAAGGAAGAAAACACTTTGTTTGTTCACAGTCTGGATCGCTGATGGATTTTTTAAAGGGTAATTACACACAAAATCACAATCATGTCATGTTAATAAGACTGCGGTATATAGTTCATATAATCAGCTAACTGGAGCCTCAGGTTGTGCCTGCTGGCAGTGTTAATGATAAAAGGCACAGAGAGGCGATATCGTACATATGATGTGATATGTCATGTATAAAACTTCTACTTTAAAAAGACACAAGGTCATGCCCCATATGCTGGTTGTCCTCTGCTGCTTCTTTAAAATGCTGGAATAGAGAAACTAGCAGAGTTTGTTTTGATTAATGACCACTGTGAGCTCCAGAGACACTTTCCACAGCTTCCCTCAGTGAATCAGCTCCATCATTTAATGTTATTAGAGAGAAAATAATGCTGCTAGTTTTATAAAGTCTGACATGAACAAGCATTGATTGAAAGGACATTAAGCTGCTACAATCATTTAATTATGAGTTATAAGCTGCATGTATGTGAAGCATTTGGCTGGAAACAGTGTTCATAGACTGATCATGTGTGAAGATCAATCTCACAGCATTTCCTGGGTCATTAAAGCGATTATGTTTCCTAGTTTATTAAAGAGATGATTCCTGAGATATCACATTTATTGCAGTTTTGATCAAAAGCTAAACAGGACCTGCTTTATCTCTTTGGTTTTTGATCATAAAGGTTTGTACTTTTTGGCACATGGAAAATACTGCTGCATATTTTGGTCTAGAAAACACAATAAAAAAGGTTAAATATCATTATTACATCATTAAAACTCTTTTAAAACATATTTTTTATAAACTGGCTTTAGGCTATTTAAGAATTTTTAAATATCTCTTAATTTTTCATATCTGATTAACTTTATGAACATTCTTTTTAAAAGGGCTTCATGAATAAAATATATTATTATAATATGGAAAATAATTGGTCTCATTTAGTTATTTTATATCATTCTTTCCTAATTGGAGTCTGGCTCAAATCTGATGAAATGCTCTTCTCCATTCTGAACTTCTGGATCCAGTTAAATCATTTTTGTTGTTATATGTGATTGTATAAACTCTTTCTAATCAACATACGGAGGTTTGATGGGTTTTTTGTGGAGTAATAATCTTTGTTTTCTCACTCCAGCAGCAAGTCCACCAAACACCACAACACCTTCTGTTCAGATCCTCGTCACATTTCTGTTACTTGCAGATGTTCCTCTTCATCCTCTTGTTCTGCCTTCTTCCCTCTCTTCTTCCCTCTCTTCTTCCCTCACTTCTTCCCTCTCATCTTCACTATCATACCTGTGAGAACAGAGAACATGACACTTGTTAAAAGGAAGTCACAGTGTGTGTAAAGCAGTAGAGTATAAATTAATCACATCTCATCATGAGTATATGTGGATTAAAGTCCCAGTAATTTACCTTTGCTCTGGTTTCCCCTCAGAGAGAAACAAATAAAATAATAATAATAATAATAAAGAAAAACATGGATTTTAATGTTATTAGTAAATATCTGTGGGGGCAGAAGTTTGTTTATGACTTACAGATGATTCCACATTGGAACAGAGCAACAACTCCAACGATGATGCAGAGAACGACAAGATGAAGAAAAACAGACATGGGAATACATATCGTGTTTTCACCATCTGAAAGAATATTGGAGAAGATTTTATAATGATGCACTTATGAGTCAGACACAGAGCAACGTTGTAAGTCTTTGAACTGTTCGGTTTACTTAACCACACAACACAGAAAGGAAACCACAGGTGTGAAAGTCAGTAACTGGTAATATACAGCAGGCATCAGCTGTGTCAGATACATTTTATATGATGCTGCTCGGCTCATTTTCAGGTGCAAATGTTTTAATTATAAACCTAATATGATTTGATGGGATTGGGAGTCAACACTGGATTTGAATTCAATCAAATGATATCAAACTACTTTCAAACCGCTCTTCTTCCCCTGGACACTTTTCACAGGCAGATGCCACATAAAACCGATAGAGCTCATAACGTACTGTTACTACAGCTGCAACGATTAATGGATTAGTCAATCGACAGGAACATAGTCACAAACTATTGTGAAAAAAAATAACAACCCAAATTCTCTCATTCTTTCTTCTTAGATATGAATATTGTCTGGTTTCTTTAGTTTAGTCCTCTATGACAGTAAACTGAACATTTTGTGTGGTTCTGGACTTTTGCTCAGCACAAAACAAGATATTTGAGGTTGTATCTTTTACATTTTACAGACCAAACGAATAATCAATTAATATAGTGGAAATGTATCCACTTCGGAGTTCCGTCAAAAAATTCACCAGGGAGGCAGAAAGTAGTGTTAATATTATTGACTTTCTGTTAACACCAAAATGCATTTTAATCACATTTACACATGAGGAAAATTACCACGGTATGTGTTTGAGTGTAGTATAACATCTAGCTAACCTATTCTTCACATTTTCATGACACAATGGAAGTGTGCTAAAGAAACTGTTGTTTTCTCGATCATCTCAAAGACATTTACCTTTAATGTTGGTCACATTTGTCCCTGGAGGTCTGGTTGTGCTGACATCACCACCTCTCTTTGATGTGTTCAGTTGGCCCTTTGGTACTGTTTCAAATGAGATACAAGACAAAATAAAAGTCTATATATTCTGTATTTTTATTCTATAGAGTTTAAATTAAAAAACACTGAAATGATCTGTTCAATGTTAAATACGGCATGCTCACCAACGGTGACGTTCATGGTCCAGCTGGCATTTAGTTGTAGGACATAACATCTGTAGAGTCCACTGTCATCCAGCTGTACCGAGGAGATCCGCAGTGTCATCTCTCCTCTGGTCAACCCATCCAGGCTGAAGGTGGTCCTGTTTCTGTATCTCTCCATCTGTTCATCATAGAGGTGCTGCTTATCTCGGTATGCGTGCACTGTCCCATTGAGGTCGTCTCTCCCCCAGTCTAATGTGTAATCAGTCAGGTCGATCGGTCGGTCCAGACGACACTGGAGTGTGACTTCATCTCCTTCTTCTGCCTCTACTAGCGGAGTTGGGCAAATGGCATGATAACCTCCTGAGGAAACAAACATATAAACATTTAGATTGTTTAAAAACATACTAATATGGTCTGTTTTTGCTGTTTCTTTTAATATAATAAAGAAACAGTTCAATTCATTGTTTTGTCAGGTTTTTATGTCTCTCACTCCACACTGTTATCTAGGATCATCTTTTTACAATACTGACACACCCAGATGTACACTCAAAGGGTTATTGGTTATTGGTTATTGGTTGGTAAATAAGAACAACTTCTCCTTGATCAGTGGTGGAACTTACTCAATTACTGTACCGTATTTCCATGGCATGCTAATTTCTACTTTCTACTCCACTACATTTATTTGACAGCTTTAGTAATTTTTCAGATGAAGATTTGACACAATGGATAATATAACAATTTTTTAAAATACAAAATACACGTCTTACAAAAAGCATGATTAATTCACATATCTTTATATGAAGAATTAATATTTCTACTCTACAAGCCGGACTGATGCAGTGAAGTCTCAGCACACAAAGTGCAGCTTTACGACACCACATGAAAACATGAAGACTGAACTATAAGGTACTCTCTGACCACTGATGGTTGGACACCAGAGGCGGCTGGCCAATAGGGGGCGCTCGGGCGCCGCCCTCCCTGATGGAAGGTGATTTATTTTCAATTTTTATTTTTTTCCAAAATAATCATTTAAAATATATAATACTGCTTATTAAACTTCCCCTGAGGGTGGGTGGGAAATAAATGAACGTTTCCTTGAATTTAAGGACTTCTCAAAAAAGACAGGAGAGGAAATCACCACAATGGTGGAACAATCACTAGGTGAACATGGGACAGATATAGCTGATTGCTGACAGAGGCAACTGCTGTTGCCACGTCCATGGGCATCAAATCCCAGTTAGAAATGAGACAGAGAAAGAGGAAGCATTTCTTTGATGAGTCAGAAAAGCAAGGGACAGAGGAGCAAAGCCCAGAGACCTTATTCAGAGATAGAGTGTTTCATGTTGCAATGGACAGCATAATCTCTCAACTACATGTACGGTTCTCATCAATGCAGCAGATATGTGACGAGTTCTGCGTCCTGTGGAAATTCAGGGATATGCCACAGGACAGCATCAGTGCATCATGCTCAAAGCTCTCTTAGAAATATAAGAATGACCTCACGGAGTCCCTTGAAGACCAAATTCAGCACTTAAAGAAAATATATAGTGCAACTTTTGAAGACGATCTTGGACCTCTGGACCTACTTAATGCCATATACACAATGGGACTACAGAGCATTTATGGAGACCTGTGTGTCCTGCTGCGTATTTTCCTGTCTCTGCCTGTGACTGTGGCTGGAGGTGAGCGGGCCTTCAGTAAAATGAAGATGATAAAAAACTACTTGCGCTCTAACATGTCCCAGGAGAGGCTCAACGGTTTGGCAATGCTCTCCATAGAGCGTCAACTTGCCAAGAAACTGGACTTTAAAGACATCATAGATGATTTTGCCACAAGGAAAGGTCGGCGCATGGCATTTGGAGTTCAAATCTAAACATGTCACACCAGCAGTAGCCTAAAATACAAAAGTAAATATTTATTTGTTTCCTGTGTCCGAATTCCAATACATATGAAGAGTGTATTTGGCAACAGCTTATGTGTAGTTTGTTAATGTTAACCATTATTGTCAATGCCTGTCACTTTTGAAAAGAGAGATGTGAGGAGAGGAGAGGAAGAGCAGAGGAGAGGAGAGGAGAGGAGAGGAAGAGGAGAGGAGAGGAAGAGCAGAGGAGAGGAGAGGAAGAGCAAGGGAAAAGGAGAGATCTGGGCGGGGGCCCCATCTAAGATTATCTCATCCCGGGCCCAGGCAAGACTGTCAGCTGGCCTGCCTTTACCCCACGCACCTTGAAGCTGTGACTGACATCTCTCTCTCTCGCTCTCTCTCTCTCCGCCTGTGCCTCTCTCTCTCTCTCTCGCTCTCTCTCTCTCCGCCTGTGCCTCTCTCTCTCTCTCTCTCTCTCTCTCTCTCTCTCTTTGTCTCTCTCTCCCCCCGCCTTTGTCTCTCTCTCTCTCCCCCCTCCTCTCTCTCTCTCTCTCTCTCGTCAGTAGTATGGTAGAGTAAGAGGAGGGGGGATCTTGAACACAGTATTCAGGCAGTCAGTCATAAAATGATCAGACATCACATTACTGAGAGGAGGGGATAACACTTTCCTTTTGTTCACGTTAAAAGTAAAATTACACTGCTGTCGGCTTCCAAACTTACTTTTTTTTAAAAGAGGAGAGGAACAGAGATAGCTGAGAGTACCAGAGAGAGAGAGAGAGAGAGAGAGAGAGAGAGAGAGAGAGAGAAAGAGTGGTAATCAGATCAATAAAATGTTATTTTGTGATTATTGTCACATCGGTTATGCTCCAGAGCACAAATAAAAACATCCACATACCAACACACCTCTGCTCAAGCCCAAAACAGTCCGTTTCAGTAGCTACAGGTGTCTTGTTCCATCCACAAAACACAAATCACATTAAACTAACATTAATGCAGTCTGAACTTACCTGTCACGCCTCCAGAAAATGATAGAAGACACAGGACCGTCACAAAGATCTCATTCATCTTCAGATAAAGTGTTCACACCTCCTGATTCAAGTATTTGTCATCTGTGTTCCTGACTTGGATAAACTGTGGTTTATATAGCCTACTAATCTCCGTGTGGACTTCTCCACCAATGATGGAGACACTGACCGCGCCCGTCCCGATGGAGACGAATGGTCTTCTCTGTGCGGACTTCTCCAACAATGATGGAGACACTGACCGCACCCGTCCCGATGGAGACGAATGGTCTTCTCTGTGCGGACTTCTCCAACAATGATGGAGACACTGACCGTGCCCGTCCCGATGGAGACGAATGGTCTTCTCTGTGCGGACTTCTCCAACAATGATGGAGACACTGACCGTGCCCGTCCCGATGGAGACGAATGGTCTTCTCTGTGCGGACTTTCCTTCTCAGCTCTGAGAAGTGTGGGAGCGGAAAAGACACACCGCAGTTAACATTTTTGGTTTGACATCAGATTTTATTTCATCTATAAATTCATCCAACAAAAAGCAACATGTGCAGTTTGTCCTCAGACACCAGCTCACATCAAACACACAAACATACAGAGGAAGCTGCTGCAGTGACCTCTCACCTTTTTAAACATCACATTCATCAAACATGTACCAACCAACCAAAGAGGAAATATAATTAAAGCAAAGTGACACTAATGGATCAAACCAGCTCAGAATCAGTCTCCAGTTTTAAAATGTTCCTACATCTCTATTTCATCTTCTGCTTTTGTTTGTCTTTTTTATCTTCTCTACTCACACTGGTACCTTTGATTCTTCTGTTAACAGGATGAACTCCTGGATGATGATGAAGAGTTTTTTTCTGACACAGCACTGAAACAATGACTCATGGATCCACAGTGATCATGAAAGTGTACATTTAGTTGATACCACCCTTTTTATACTTCCCATAGCTTCTACTGCAACTAATACTAGTTTTGCTTCTCCACTGCTGTTCTGTACTATTACCAGTTCTTCTACTACAGAGGTGTCAAACTCGTTTTCATTTAAGGGCCACATACAGACCAGTCTGATCTCATGTGGGCCAGATCATTAAAAAGATGGAGGGAAGGAAGGAAGAAAGGAAGGAAGGAAATAATAAGCGAAGGAAGGAAAAACAGACAGTGAAGGACGGACAGACAGACAGAAGGAAGGGAGGGAGGGAGGAACGAACGAACGAAGGAAAAAAGGATGGAAGGAAGGACAGGTGTTATAATCTAAAATTTGTTTACATTTTTATTGACATCTGGTTAGCTAACGTTTTCTTAGCTTGTAATAGTCAATCAAAATGCTATTCCTTTTCCACCCTTTTATTATAGTTGTAAGTGTAGTGTAAAATTTAGGGGATAATTACTAATAATGAACAATGTTGTATCTGTTAAAAGGGTACTTGACTGTTGACCATCATAGGCTAAAGGTGATCATATCTGAAGGCATTGTGTTAAACAAAGAAGTATATGTGATTCTGCAACTACTAAGTGAATAAGTACTTTATGATTGAATGAGTATGAAAATCACAATATATGTGATTAAATATAATCTGTATTGTTAATATTATAATCATTATAATCACTATTATTGAAAACGAATGCAGTTGAAACAAGGTAACAGGTCAAGATTGAACTTGACATGACATGTGTCAGATCTGCTGAGCAAAACAGTAGTTGTGTACCCAAAAAACCCAAAAACAACTCAACATGGGAGGAGACCAGAAAGCACCTGTATTTCCAAGTCTGGGCCAAGATGATATCATGTGTTTTGGAAGAAAACTGATTGGTTAAACGTACACCAAACATGGGGGGGGGGTACAACTTTTGGCAAGGGTCAGCCATATTGACAGTATAAAAAAGACTCCCCAAGAGTCTTATCTCTTTGTGTCATGTAGGCATGCATGGATTATGTCTGTGTATTGTGATTCCGGGTTTTGCTGTCGACAATAAATATCTAACTGCATTCAGCTGGACGACTCCTGATGATCTTTGATTTGATTTAATTTTGAATTTCAACATTTTAAACAACGAGGAACTTATGGAATATTTGTCACAACATAAGCCTAGCTGTATGTTGTGTTACAGTTCATATTGTCTAAAGTGTGTTTAGTGTTAAACTTTACATCAGTGTTAAAGTGCACATCATTCATGTTATAGCATAATTTAGCATTCCCACATTCTATATTATACTGTAGATTACTACTTCTTTGCATTCTGTAATGACAATAAAATTGTATCTTATATAATGTGCATATCAGAAAAAGTACATATATATACATATATATTATACATGTACAGTAGGCTATAGTGAACATCATGCATGTATCTCTTAGATTTTTCATTTATATTATTTCATTTCATTTTATTCTTGAAATCATATTATGTATCATATCATATTTATTATTAGACTGGTGTGACATACTCCCCTTCTCTCTTCAGATGCGCTGTTGAGGTTTCTCAGTCCCACTCCTGCAAATCTTGGCCCACCTACAGCATCAAGCGCTCCTACTGTTGCCTCCACCTCAGTAGCATAACCCAGCAGTGAAGTCAACAATGATGGAGACATTGATCGCACCCATCCCGATGGAGACGAATGGTCTTCTCTGTGCAGACTTCCCTTCTCCGCTCAGAGAAGTGCGGGGGCGGATAAAACACACCACAGATAATATTTTTGGTTTCACATCAGATTTGATTTCATCTATAAATTCATCCAACAAAAAGCAACATGTGCAGTTTGTCCTCAGACACCAGCTCACATCAAACACACAAACATACAGAGGAAGCTGCTGCAGTGACCTCTCACCTTTTTAAACATCACATTCATCAAACATGTACCAACCAACCAAAAGAGGAAATATAATTAAAGCAAAGTGACACTAATGGATCAAACCAGCTCAGAATCAGTCTCCAGTTTTAAAATGTTCCTACATCTGTATTTCATCTCCTGCTTTTGTTTGTCTTTTTTATCTTCTGTACTCACACTGGTACCTTTGTTTCTTCTGTTAACAGGATGAACTCCTGGATGATGATGAAGAGTTTTTTTCTGACACAGCACTGAAAAAATGACTCATGGATCCACAGTAATCATGATCAATCATCATCAAGTGTACATTTCCCACAGCTTCTACTGCAACTAATACTAGTTTTGCTTCTCCACTGCTGTTCTGTACTATTACCAGTTCTTCTACTACAGAGGTGTCAAACTCGTTTTCATTTAAGGGCCACATACAGATCTCATGTGGGCCAGATCATTAAAAAGATGGAGGGAAGGAAGGAAGAAAGGAAGGAAGGAAATAAGAAGCGAAGGAAGGAAAAACAGACAGTGAAGGACGGACAGACAGACAGAAGGAAGGGAGGGTGGAACGAACGAACGAACGAAGTAAGGAAAAAAGGATGGAAGGAAGGACAGGTGTTATAATCTAAAATTTGTTTACATTTTTATTGACATCTGGTTAGCTAACGTTTTCTTAGCTTGTAATAGTCAATCAAAATGCTATTCCTTTTCCACCCTTTTATTATAGTTGTAAGCGTAGTGTAAAATTTAGGGGATAATTACTAATAATGAACAATGTTGTATCTTTTAAAAGGATACTTGACTGTTGACCATCATAGGCTAAAGGTGACATATCTGAAGGCATTATGTTAAACAAAGAAGTATATGTGATTCTGCAACTACTAAGTGAATAAGTACTTTATGATTGAATGAGTATGAAAATCACAATATATGTGATTAAATATAATCTGTATTGTTATTATTATAATCATTATAATCACTATTATTGAAAACGAATGCAGTTGAAATAAGGTAACAGGTCAGATTGAACTTGACATGATGTGTCAGATCTGCTGAGCAAAACAGCAACTGTGTACCCAAAAAACCCAAAAACAACTCAACATGGGAGGAGACCAGAAAACACCTGTATTTTCAAGAGTCTGGGCCAAGATGATATCATGTGTTTTGGAAGAAAACTGATTGGTTAAACGTACACCAAACATGGGGGGGGGGGGGGGGGAATACAACTTTTGGCAAGGGATAGCCATATTGACAGTATAAAAAAGACTCCCCAAGAGTCTTATTTTTTTGTGTCACGTATGCATGCATGGATTATGTCTGTGTATTGTGATTCCGGGTTTTGCTGTCGACAATAAAACTCTAACTGCATTCAGCTGGACGACTCCTGATGATCTTTGATTTGATTTAATTTTGAACTTCAACATTTTAAACAACGAGGAACTTATGGAATATTTGTCACAACATAAGCCTAGCTGTATGTTGTGTTACAGTTTATATTGTCTAACGTGTGTTTAGTGTTAAACTTTACATCAGTGTTAAAGTGCACATCATTCATATTGTAGCATAACTTAGCATTCCCACATTCTATATTATACTGCAGTTTACTACTTCTTTGCATTCTGTAATGACAATAAAATTGTATCTTATATAATGTGCATATCAGAAAAAGTACATTGTATATTATACATGTACAGTAGGCTATAGTGAACATCATGCATGTATCTCTTAGATTTTTCATTTATATTATTTCATTTCATTTTATTCTTGAAATCATATTATGTATCATATCATATTTATTATTAGACTGGTGTGACATACTCCTCTTCTCTCTTCAGATGCGCTGTTGAGGTTTCTCAGTCCCACTCCTGCAAATCTTGGACCACCTACAGCATCAAGCGCTCCTACTGTTGCCTCCACCTCAGTAGCATAACCCAGCAGTGAAGTCAACAATGATGGAGACATTGATCGCACCCATCCCGATGGAGACGAATGGTCTTCTCTGTGCAGACTTCCCTTCTCCGCTCAGAGAAGTGCGGGGGCGGAAAAAACACACCGCAGATAATATTTTTGGTTTGACATCAGATTTGATTTCATCTATAAATTCATCCAACAAAAAGCAACATGTGCAGTTTGTCCTCAGACACCAGCTCACATCAAACACACAAACATACAGAGGAAGCTGCTGCAGTGACCTCTCACCTTTTTAAACATCACATTCATCAAACATGTACCAACCAACCAAAGAGGAAATATAATTAAAGCAAAGTGACACTAATGGATCAAACCAGCTCAGAATCAGTCTCCAGTTTTAAAATATTCCTACATCTGTATTTCATCTCCTGCTTTTGTTTGTCTTTTTTATCTTCTGTACTCACACTGGTACCTTTGATTCTTCTGTTAACAGGATGAACTCCTGGATGATGATGAAGAGTTTTTTCTGACACAGCACTGAAACAATGACTCATGGATCCACAGTGATCATGAAAGTGTACATTTAGTTGATACCACCCTTTTTATACTTCCCACAGCTTCTACTGCAACTAATACTAGTTTTGCTTCTCCACTGCTGTTCTGTACTATTACCAGTTCTTCTACTACAGGGGTGTCAAACTCGTTTTCATTTAAGGGCCACATACAGACCAATCTGATCTCATGTGGGCCAGATCATTAAAAAGATGGAGGGAAGGAAGGAAGACAGGAAGGAAGGAAATAAGAAGCGAAGGAAGGAAAAACAGACAGTGAAGGACGGACAGACAGACAGAAGGAAGGGAGGGTGGAAGGAACGAACGAACGAAGTAAGGAAAAAAGGAAGGAAGGAAGGACAGGTGTTATAATCTAAAATTTGTTTACATTTTTATTGACATCTGGTTAGCTAACGTTTTCTTAGCTTGTAATAGTCAATCAAAATGCTATTCCTTTTCCACCCTTTTATTATAGTTGTAAGTGTAGTGTAAAATTTAGGGGATAATTACTAATAATGAACAATGTTGTATCTGTTAAAAGGGTACTTGATTGTTGACCATCATAGGCTAAAGGTGATCATATCTGAAGGCATTATGTTAAATGAAGAAGTATATGTGATTCTGCAACTACTAAGTGAATAAGTACTTTATGATTGAATGAGTATGAAAATCACAATATATGTGATTAAATATAATCTGTATTGTTAATATTATAATCATTATAATCACTATTATTGAAAACGAATGCAGTTGAAATAAGGTAACAGGTCAGATTGAACTTGACATGACCTGTGCCAGATCTGCTGAGCAAAACAGCAACTGTGTACCCAAAAAACCCAAAAACAACTCAACATGGGAGGAGACCAGAAAGCACCTGTATTTCCAAGAGTCTGGGCCAAGATGATATCATGTGTTTTGGAAGAAAACTGATTGGTTAAATGTACGCCAAACATGGGGGGGGGGGGGGGTACAACTTTTGGCAAGGGTCAGCCATATTGACAGTATAAAAAAGACTCCCCAAGAGTCTTATCTCTTTGCGTCACTGGTGCATGGACATGGTCTGTGTATTGTGATTCCGGGTTTTGCTGTCGCCAATAAAACTCTAACTGCATTCAGCTGGACGACTCCTGATGATTTTTGATTTGATTTAATTTTGAACTTCAACATTTTAAACAACGAGGAACTTATGGAATATTTGTCACAACATAAGCCTAGCTGTATGTTGTGTTACAGTTCATATTGTCTAAAGTGTGTTTAGTGTTAAACTTTACATCAGTGTTAAAGTGCACATCATTCATGTTATAGCATAATTTAGCATTCCCACATTCTATATTATACTGTAGATTACTACTTCTTTGCATTCTGTAATGACAATAAAATTGTATCTTATATAATGTGCATATCAGAAAAAGTACATATATATACATATATATTATACATGTACAGTATAGTGAACATCATGCATGTATATCTTAGATTTTTCATTTATATTATTTAATTTCATTTTATTCTTGAAATCATATTATGTATCATATCATATTTATTATTAGACTGGTGTGACATACTCCTCTTCTCTCTTCAGATGCGCTGTTGAGGTTTCTCAGTCCCACCCCTGCAAATCTTGGACCACCTACAGCATCAAGCGCTCCTACTGTTGCCTCCACCTCAGTAGCATAACCCAGCAGTGAAGTCAACAATGATGGAGACACTGACCGTGCCCGTCCCGATGGAGACGAATGGTCTTCTCTGTGCGGACTTCCCTTCTCCGCTCAGAGAAGTGCGGGGGCGGAAAAAACACATCGCAGTTAACATTTTTGGTTTGACATCAGATTTTATTTCATCTATAAATTCATCCAACAAAAAGCAACATGTGCAGTTTGTCCTCAGACACCAGCTCACATCAAACACACAAACATACAGAGGAAGCTGCTGCAGTGACCTCTCACCTTTTTAAACATCACATTCATCAAACATGTACCAACCAACCAAAGAGGAAATATAATTAAAGCAAAGTGACACTAATGGATCAAACCAGCTCAGAATCAGTCTCCAGTTTTAAAATATTCCTACATCTGTATTTCATCTTCTGTTTTTATGACTCATTTATGACTGACTTTATACTCCCACTGGTACTGTTCATTCTATTAACATGACGAACTCCTGTTTTCTCCAATAATGTGGATCTTCTGCCAATAGAAACAACTACAAAACATAATCTAATATTGTTTAAATAAAGGAACAGTTTGCCCATTTTTAAGTGCATGTCTCACCAGAGGAGGGTCACCTGACAAACCCTTATGAGTTTCATTTATTCCTTTATTGTTTCATTTTCTCAATCTCAAAAAAGGTTCTGCATGTATTACTTTTCCTGTATTATGGTTTTTTTTTTTAAATGAGCAATAAAATTAAACTAAATAAACTCTAAAAACAATATTAATAATGAGAATAACAACAACTGCAGTGTTGGTCAAATATATCATAGCTATTTATTAAAAGCCATGATAATGACGGCATGTTACAGATTTAAGCACAGAGTGATTTGCATTAAAATATTGCACATAGAGCTGTTTGGTTTTCGTTTGAAGGACAACGGGCAGTCGTAACGCAATTATGTCTGGATTTTCGCAGTGTTTGTCCAACACACAGAGTTGTATTTTCCATCGTGGGCTATACTGGTTATTACTGGACGCTTTTTGTCAGATGAGTTCTCTTTATATTTAACTTGGTGGTAAAAGCTCTGCCTTTCCTACAAACTGTGCATTTGAACACAGAGCCGGTTCAGACCTCCATGGGGCCCTAGGCAAAAATCTGCTAAGGGGCCCTCTTAACTGAACAGTTGCACCTGACACCCAGTGCTTCCACTCATCCCCCCTTTAAACATATTGCACTAGTGTCGCCACCTGTTAGTCTAATTCAAATCAGACCCAATCAAATCGAACTAAATATGTAACAAATTACTCACCATTAAAAGTGTCCTTTTCTGCACTTTCTGGATGGCTGTACTGGACCTGTGCTGCTGCTTGTACTTGCTGAGGCGGTTGCATATGATTGCTCTGTGCTGGTTGAAGGGGGCTCGTCTGTCATCTATCTAACCTGTCTTATCTGGTTCTGTCCCTCCACTGGCTGACTGACTGGACTCTGTGCTGCTTGTTAGAAACTTAAGCATAGCACCTGTAAAATATAGATCAGGTTACTATTAATTCAGTTCCATCAAATTGACTGCACTTGTTTTACCTTCATACACTTAAAATGCAGGTGATTTAGATTATTATTTAGCACCATTGTCATAATATTTCACAAGTTTTATTTATTCACTAATATATCTGTATCTATAGGCTATGTGCCTGTGGGCTATCCAAGCAAACAAAATTCAATCTGAGTAAATATTTATCCATTACTTTCCATTTTGTATAAGTGCAGTTGTAACTACACTCAGAGAGATTGATATAACACATTACAGAAGCTAGCAAGACGCACACGGAGACCGTCCGCTGTTCACCCAGGGCTCACCGCCCTGTTATGTAGATCAAACACGGACTAGCCCCGTCCCTCCCACTCTCCCACCCGGAGAAGAAAGTTACCTGACTGCTGTTCCCGCTGTTCATTTTCATGCACTTTTTTTCTCTTTTCACTCCCCGAGGGATAACTTCGCTTCATCTTGCCGTTGATGTGAATCACATGCATGCACTGGCAATTTGACGTGCGCGAGCAGCGCGACGGACGGTCACGTTGTCAGGTTTTTGTTTTTGTTGTTGTTGTTTCCCACGGGGCCTCTATGAGTTTGCGGGGCCCTACGCAACGTTCGTAGTGTGCATATTGGGTGAACCGGTACTGTTTAAAGTTTAAACACTCATTGAATCTTTAAGGACCAGTGTGTAGGATTTAGTGCCATCTAGTGGTGAGGTTGCAGATTGCAACTGAATACCCCTTCAGGCGTATAGGAACACCGAAACAACAAAACATGTGAGAGAAGTAAATGACCCTCTCTGGAGCTTGTGTTTGGAACAAAACTCCTTGGAAGAGGACCTGCTCCCTCTGTAGATATAAAGGCTCTTTCTAAGGTAACAAAAACATAGTGATTCTTATTTCCAGGTGATGAAACATTCATTAAAACATGAATATTAATACTGCATTTCTGCAAAGTCCTCTCTGTTCGATTACACTCAATTCTACAGACTGCTCCTTTAAATGTTTCTGTGACTTCAGTGTTCATCTGGTCATGCTTTTATTTGCTCGATGAGACCTCCTTAACAGGAAGTCCTTTTTCTCATTCAATATACAACACTTTCCTCTCAGTACGTACCCCCTTTTTTCCGGCGTGTTCAAATGACGTCACAGAGACAGCTGTTGCCAAAATGATGTAAACATTTTTGGTTTGACATCAGATTTGATTTCATCTATAAATTCATCCAACAAAAACCAACATGTGTAGTTTGTCCTCAGACACCAGCTCACATCAAACACACAAACATACAGAAGAAGCTGCTGCAATAAAATTAAACTAAATAAACTCTAAAAACAATATTAATAATGAGAATAACAACAACTGCAGTGTTGGTCAAATATATTATAGCAATTTATTAAAAGCCATGATAATGACGGCATGTTACAGATTTAAGCACAGAGTGATTTGCATTAAAATATTGCACATAGAGCAACAAGTGACAGAAACACAATAAAATAAAGGAAAGTACAGCAATAGAAAAAAAACTAACCAAACTCTCACACTCACATACCTCTAGTGTATTTCACATTCAGAGATTTAAATATTACTGTAACAGTCACTGATTTGCAGCTTTGTCCATAATATCCTGATACAAGCAGAGAACTACAGTGTTAGAAACATTCAGCCTTCGTATTATTTATTGTTGTTGATCCAGCTAACAGAGTGTTGATCAGAAGTATTTCAGACTCTAGTTGCTGTGATGTTTCAGTATTTACAGACCAAACTGACCAGCAGCAGATGTTGAAGCTTGGTGTGTAAAAGTGCAGCAGTGACACACAGTATGAGCACAGATCGGCTTACAAAGATCCATTATAGCTGGTTTAAAATGTGACATCAAGGAAGAAGACACTTTGTTTGTTCACAGTCTGGATCGTTGATGGATTTTTTTAAAGGGTAATTACACACAAAATCACAATCATGTCATGTTGATAAGACTCTGAGGTATATAGTTCATATAACCAGCTAACTGCAGCCTCAGGTTGTGCCTGCTGGCAGTGTTAATGATAAAAGGCACAGAGAGGCGATATCGTACATATGATCCATGATGTCATGTATAAAACTTCTACTTTAAAAAGACACAAGGTCATGCCCCATATGCTGGTTGTCCTCTGCTGCTTCTTTAAAATGCTGGAATAGAGGAACTAGCAGAGTTTGTTTTGATTAATGACCACTGTGAGCTCCAGAGACACTTTCCACAGCTTCCCTCAGCGAATCAGCTCCATCATTTAATGTTATTAGAGAGAAAATAATGCTGCTAGTTTTATAAAGTCTGACATGAACAAGCATTGACTGAAAAGGACATTAAGCTGCTACACTCATTTAATTATTAGTTATAAGCTGCATGTATGTGAAGCATTTGGCTGGAAACAGTGTTCATAGACGGATCATGTGTGAAGCATTTCCTGGGTCATTAAATCGATTATGTTTCCTAGTTTATTAAAGAGATGATTCCTGAGATATCACATTTATTGCAGCTTTGATAAAAAGCTAAACAGGACCTGCCTTATCTCTTTGGTTTTTGATCATATAAGTTTGTACTTTTTGGCACATGGAAAATACTGCTGCATATTTTAGTCTAGAAATCACAATAAAAAAGGTTATATATCATTATTACATCATTAAAACTCTTTTAAAACATAATTTTTATAAATTGGCTTTAGGCTATTTAAGAATTTTTAAATCTCTTAATTGCATTGAATTTATTCAAATGTGTAATAACACTATGTTCAATTTTTCATATCTGATTAACTTTATGAACATTCTTTTTTAGGGCTGTCAGCGTTAACGCGTTAATTGCGATTAGATTAATGCAATCCATAACACGTTATTTTTTTTTAATCTCATTTTAATGTTGCAAGCCTTTTTGTCCCTTCTCCTCCCCCGTAGACGGCTCCTCTAGCTGTAGCGCTATGCTTTGAAGTGGCCTCCTGCAGTAAACCTACCGCGCTGATGGAAAGTAAGAGAGCTACTGGACTTTTGAACGGCTTGTTTAACTTTAAAACACTTCCAGACGCTTCAGTTGACAAGTCAAAAGTAAAATGCAACCTGTGTCAAACGGAGTTTAACTACCACCGGAGTACGTGGAGTTTGAGTTAGCACCTCCACGCTAAACACCCAGGTGCAGCCAAGCCAGCCTCAGCTCCACCAAAGGACCATTTTGGAGTGTGGGAGTCGCAGCAGAGCCGTGATTGATTCCCAGTTAAGACACTCTGGTAAGAAATGCTTTACATTATGGGCTTAAAACTGCCTTCAAATGGAAAATAACAGGATTTCAAACATGCAATTCAAAACGCCATTAAAAAAATTAATCGTTTGACAGCCCTAATTATTTTATATAAATCTTTCCTAATTAGAGTCTGGCTCAAATCTGATGAAATGCTCTTCTCCATTCTGAACTTCTGGATCCAGTTAAATCATTCTTGTTGTTATATGTGATTGTATAAACTCTTTCTAATCAACATACGGAGGTTTGATGGGTTTTTTGTGGAGTAATAATCTTTGTTTTCTCACTCCAGCAGCAAGTCCATCAAACACCACAACACCTTCTGTTCAGATCCTCGTCACATTTCTGTTACTTACAGATGTTACACTCTGGATACTTGCAGCTCTATCATCTCTTCAGGATTGTTTTCCTCATCCTCTTGTTCTGCCTTCTTCCCTCTCATCTTCTCTATCATACCGGTGAGAACAGAGAACATGACACTTGTTAAAAGCAAGTCACAGTGTGTATAAAGCAGTAGAGTATAAATGAATCACATCTCATCATAAGTATATGTGGATTAAAGTCCCAGTAATTTACCTTTGCTCTGGTTTCTCCTCAGAGAGAAAAAAATAAAATAATAATAATAATAATAATAATAATAATAATAATAATAATGATAAAGAAAAACATGGATTTTAATGTTATTAGTAAAGATCTGTGGGGGCAGAAGTTTGTTTTATGACTTACGGATGATTCCACATTTGAACAGAGCAACAACTCCAACTATGATGCAGACAATGAAAACAACAAGAAGATCGACAGACACGGCAATTGTTGTCGTGTTTCCACCATCTGAAAGAATATTGGAGAAGATTTTATAATGATGCACTTATGAGTCAGACACAGAGTAACGTTGTAAGTCTTTGAACTGTTCGGTTTACTTAACCACACAACACAGAAAGGAAACCACAGGTGTGAAAGTCAGTAACTGGTAATATACAGCAGGCATCAGCTGTGTCAGATACATCTTATATGATGCTGCTCGGCTCATTTTCAGGTGCAAATGTTTTAATTATAAACCTAATATGATTTGATGGGATTGGGAGTCACCACTGGATTTGAATTCAATCAAATGATATCAAACTACTTTCAAACCGCTCTTCTTCCCCTGGACACTTTTCACAGGCCGATGCCACATAAAACCGATAGAGCTCATAACATACTGTTACTACAGCTGCAACGATTAATGGATTAGTCAATCGACAGGAACATAGTCACAAACTATTGTGAAAAAGAACAACAACCCAAATTCTCTCATTCTTTCTTAGATATGAATATTGTCTGGTTTCTTTAGTTTAGTCCTCTATGACAGTAAACTGAACATTTTGTGTGGTTCTGGACTTTTGCTCAGCACAAAACAAGATATTTGAGGTTGTATCTTTTACATTTACAGACCAAACGAATAATCAATTAATATAGTGGAAATGTATCCACTTCGGAGTACCGTCAAAATGGAATTTAATCACATTTACACATGTGGACAATTACCGCTGTATGTGTGTGAGTGTAGTATAACATCTGTCTAACCTATTCAGCACATTTTCATGACACAATGGAAGTGTGCTAAAGAAACTGTTGTTTTCTCGATCATTTCAAAGACATTTACCTTTAATGTTGGTCACATGTGTCCCTGGAGGTCTGGTTGTGCTGACATCACCACCTCTCTTTGATGTGTTCAGTTGGCCCTTTGGTACTGTTTCAAATGAGATACAAGACAAAATAAAAGTCTATATTTTCTGCATTTTTATTCTATAGAGTTTAAATTAAAAACACGGAAATGATCTGTTCAATGTTAAATACGGCATGCTCACCAACGGTGACGTTCACGGTACAGCGGGCCTTTAGATCTGGGACAAAGCATCTGTAGAGTCCACTGTCATCCTGCTGTGCCGAGGAGATCCGCAGTGTCATCTCTCCTCTGGTCAACCCATCCAGGTTGAAGGTGGTCCTGTTTCTGTATCTCTCCACCTGTGCATCATGGTTGTGCTGCTTGTCTCGGTATGAGTACACTATCTCATCGAGGTCGTCTCTCCCCCAGTCTAATGTGTAATCAGTCAGGTCGATTGGTGGGTCCAGATGACACTGGAGTGTGACATCATCTCCTTCTTCTGCCACTACTGGCTGAGTTGGGCAAATGGCGACATAAACTCCTGAGGAAACAAACATATAAACATTTAGATTGTTTTAAAACATACTAATAATATATGTTTTTGCTGTTTCCTTTCACTTCAGTATAATTCTGAGGTACTTGCTCTTTACTGCAGTATTTCCATGTGATGCCACTTTCTACATCTCAGAGGGAAACATTGTACTTTCTACTCCATTACCCTTATTTGACAGCTCCCTGGTGCAAGAGGGAATGTTTAAAAACCTAAATGCCCATATAAACTAGATTATATGCTTGTTAAGAGATGAAAGTGGTTAAGAGATGATAATAAGTTGCATGATAATAGTCAGGGGCGCCGCTAGGGATTTTGGGCCCCATGAAAAGAATCTTTTCAGGGCCCCCTAACACAGCGGCAAAATTTTTTGATGCTATTTTACATACAATTATGCATTTTAATGGTATTTCTGACTATCATTACCAGAAGAGGGCCCTGGACCTGGCTCTGTAGAGTGCACATGACATACATTAATTATATAGTATTTCCTATAATATAACTATTTGTAATAGCATAGTCACCAACATGTAAACTTCTCTGATTGGACTGAGAGCAGTCACCCCAGTCTGCTGCACACACCACAGATGTTCTCCTCTGTTCTTACTGCACGTCTTCCATTTCATTTTTAAAAAGGGTTTATGCTTTTTAAACCATTAAAATTGTTCAAAATTACTTTTATTTCATTCATTTTAATGAATCTTTCCCATAACAGATTCACCTTTGTATTGTTTTGAAACTGTAGTAAAATGTATTATTATTATTATTATTATTTCAACACACACAGCTGCTTACCTCCTTCCTCATGTGGGGGCACTGGGGCTGGTTCAGGGGCAGGGGAAGTTGGGGGCTGACCGACAGCTGCTGGTGCACTTGACTCTGTTCAGAATGAGGCATCATTTTGACAGAGGGGAGATCAACTATTATTGAATAAGAACAGCTTGATAAATGTTTGACTGGATTGATTATTTAACTAATATAGCAGTAAAATGTAAAAATCCAGAGTTTTCTTGAGCTAACCTGGTGAGAAAAGTGAGCTAGCTTATAGACCACAGACAGGGACAAAGTTAATATTCCATAACTTTCCACCACAACTAACAAACCCACCTTTTTTTTTTTTAAATACTGGGTGACATATTGTCGACCCTTCAACTCCTTCTCCTCTCTTAATTTCTTTTCTTTTTTGCCTGCCTGATTTTTGAGGCATACTGCTGTCTCCTCCTCCTTGCCCGCTGTGGCTGTGTGACAAACCGCCGGTGCGCTACCTGCAGCTGTTCCAGTCGGACTGAACCATTTTACATAAATAGAAGGGGGGGGCCCTGCAGGCGTTGATGTTTCCAAAACAAATAAAGTTATTGTTACCAGGACATTGAAAATAAAACATGTGTGATTATATGTTAGTTAATAACTTAGTGTCATTATTTTTTCATCATCATTAGGGGCCTCTCTGGGCCCCTAGAATCTGTGTCCTTTACCCCCCCCCCCCCTTTTCGGCGCCCCAGATAATAGTCAGTGTAAACACTTGTTTGCTTAGACGAGCATGCCAAAAGAGGAACAAGACAAACTGCAAAGTCCCCTTGTTCTGTTCCTGTTTGTCACAAAAATGTGTGGAATGCAAATGTGGTCTAATATGGACTACCAAGCCCCCCACCCCAATCCCCCTTACTCTTTTGTTGGGAATGTTGTCTTTTGTTGTTTGTTGTTTGTTGTATTTCAGCCATGCCGTGTGCTGTTACAGGTATTCTGTTCTAATTATATGTTATGTTTGTGCTCCACAAGCCGTTATCTATATGATCTTGTTCTGAGTCATGTTAAATTAAATGAAAAGGAATGATCACCCCTTGCATTTTTGAACTTTTTTGAGAAAGCATGTTATATGAAATATAGACATTTCTTGCTTTACAATTTGACTGAGTTTTTTTAAATGTAATATGAAAGAGGTAACCATTATCTTAATTTTAACTAATTAACAATACCAATAACATAACTGCTAAGTAATATATGATTCACCCATTTGGATATTGTTGTTTGTAACATTGGAGTCACTGTTTTTAGATGCATTTTGCAACCTGATTATATTTCTTAAAAGCACTTTCATACATTGTTTCTGTAGTTGACACATTAAAGTTTTTAATATCGCAAATTGGCTGTTCCAGTGTAAACGGTTTATGATTTATTGGGGAACTTAAACCGAGGTCTCTTATCTGGCTCGTTTGAGATGACAGCCATGCGGTGTGGAGCTGACAGAGAACTGTGCTGCTTCTTTCACATATTGTTTATTTTTCACAATTGACAACACACTGCTAAATCATATTCTGCCTCAACTAAATATAAATGAATTTTAAAGTCTAATAATAAAACATATGAAACTCTACATTATTGAGGTTGAGATATACAGTGTAAACTTACCGATCACTTTTTCAGCAATGGGCAGAAAACACAGGAATGTCACAAAGATCACTTTCATCTTCATAGCACCGGTCAGCTTTACGTGTTTTATATAGTTCGGTCCTGACTCGCACTCAGGGGCGATTGCTCTGAGACAACAAGGGAAGCTCGGCTTCAGCGATATTCAATGAAGCTTGTCCCAGCAGCTGTTTTGGGCTAGGGCGGGACAAGCCAGGATAAGACGCTCATTGGATAATGCGACAAACTCGTCCCGCCCCTGGACGCAGTGGGCGGGGTCTGCTTCTGTATGATGATTGGATGAAATGCTTTATAGGGCTCAAAGCCCTTGATAGACAGCTTTGAAAAGGCGGACTCTTCTGAGTGTAGTTTTGCCAATGTAACTTGACTTTCTCGCTAAATCTGGCAACTTTCCAACTCTTCATAGCGACTTTTTTTCTCAAAGGCGACTATCGACATATCTAGCGAGTTTTTCTGGTGTTATTAGAGAGTTTTCTGATGTTTTGGAGACTCTGACATGAAAGCACGTATCACTCTGTCCTCAACGAGCAGCGGGTGCTGCTGCCAGCCCTGCCCCCGTCCCAAAGCACTCACAGACTCTCTCTCTCTCTCTCTCTCTCTCTCTCTCTGCCAAGAGAGATGTACTAATAGCAACCTACCAATAGCAGAAACTAGCAACAGGTGTCTTGTTCCATCCACAAAACAGCACGTGTCTAAGAAGCGAACTAAACTAACAATAATGCAGTCTGAACTTACCTGTCACATCTCCAGCAAACCATAGAAGACACAGGACCGTCACAAAGATCTCATTCATTTTCACACACAGCGTTCACACCACCGGCTTCAAATGTTTGTCATCTATCTTCCTTTCCGTGGGTGGATAGAGCAGTGGGACGGGCGGGGCAGCCCACGCCTCCGCACTTCTCTCTCATTGAGAAAAAAGCAAAACAGTAGCAGCAGCAAAAGAACATGATCTGATGTGGCAGAAAATTACTGACAGTCAATGTGTGAGCATTAATGGGGAAAAAAAACAGAAACATTTTGTCTCAAGTCAAAATCACTGTCACTGTCACTATGAAGCATGCGCAGTAACCACTTGACTATCAATCACCTTCATATATCTACTGCATTTGTGACAGCCCGACAGACGGTTGCCTTGGAAACATGAAGTTAAACAGAGAACTTGATCTGAACTGAGAGCATGTCCATGTGGTGTCGTACAGACGATACGAGGGCTGAGAATATTGTTCAGATAAATTATCGATTGTACAGAAAAATGGAAACACTCAAACAGAACATCATCAGAGATAAAACATCCCAGCGGGGTCCGATCACCCTGATGGAGATGTGTGCTTCAATATTAACTGACTATTTAAGAAGAGGACACACCATGTCTGACACCTCCTTCAGTCTGCGGGCTTCAACTAAAAAGGAGGAGAAACTCAGGGTTGAAGAAAACCTGCCAGCAAGCAGGTTAGGTTCACAGAGTATGTTGCCATGGTAACTGACTCAGAGTTAAGCTGAACTGGCTTTGTGAAACCGAAAAACCAGAGTTTCCCTCATCTCAGGGTTAACTAACTCGGAGTTTTCAATAAACCTGCTTTCTGAAACAGGCCCCTGCTCACATCAAACACACAAACATACAGAGGAAGCTGCTGCAGTGACCTCTCACCTTTTTAAACATCACATTCATCAAACATGTACCAACCAACCAAAGAGGAAATATAATTAAAGCAAAGTGATACTAATGGATCTGGTACTGTTGATTCTATTAACATGAACAACTCCTGTTTTCTTCAATAATGTGGATCTTCTGCCAATAGAAACAACTACAATATTATAATAATTATTATATTATTATATAGCCAGCTCTCCCTCTCTCTAGCCATAACCAGCCCTGCCTCTCTCTAGCCATAACCAGCCCTCCCTCTCTCTAGCCATAGGTAGCCACCCCCCATCTCTAGCCATAGCCATAACCCTAACACTATTTACTTCGAACGCCTTTTCTTCTCCTCCCGGGGCATTTTCATCTACTTGTCTGCTACAGAACACTGCTCTGATTTCCTGCTGCTACTTAACGAGCAGCTCAAGAGAGAGAGGGGGGGGGGGGGGGGTGATATGCTCATGAGTCCGCTCTCACCTCAGAGTCTCTTGAACAGGACACACTGACACACCTCCGCTCAACTCCACAAGTTGGACAGGAGGGGATAACACTTTCCTTTTGTTCACGTTAGAAGTACAATTACACTGCTGTCGGCTTCCAGACTTACTTTTTTTTTTTTTTTTTTTTTAAAAAAGAGGAACAGGAACAGGAACAGAGATAGTAAGAGCATGAGAGAGAGTGAGAGTGAGAGAGAGAGAACGGTGCAGTGGTGTGTGTTCACACCCAAGGACGGAATTTTGATTTCAGAGGTGGGGGGGACACAACCGGCTCGAGTACTGATGTGATGATGAATGTGAGAGATTCATGTAAAAACACATTCAACCAAAGTCACACCGAGAGGAAAATCTGATTATCCACCAAGAAATTAGTACAAATCAAAAGCTCAGTTAATCAATAAAATCGCAAAATTTAGAGCTTCACATTTAAAAAGGATGATTCAGCAAAAACGGCACACTGCTAATATTAATGGAATAAATCTCTAATGGCGCTTTTCCACTGTACACAGTTCCAGCACGACTCGGCTCAACTCGGCTCCAGGAACGACCTTTTCCATTACAAAAAGGTTCCTCCTCAACGTGGGCGGGGTCGTCATAGCAACGGCTCCACGAAACTGCTGTGACTTCGTTTTATACGTGACACAAACACATAAACAATGGAGGACATGGAGGCTGTGGTGTACTTGCTGCTGTATGTGGCTTTCTGTCACACACACAGCTAAGATAAGAGAAACCGAATCGCTGTAACGCTGTTGTTGGTATTTAAAAATGGCGGGTTTGATTCTTGTGTGGGATTTGTCTTCCTTCCTTCCCTCTGTCCTTCCTTCCTTCCTTCCTTCCTTCCTTACCTCTGTCCTTTCTTCCTTCCCTTTGTCCTTCCTTCCTTCCTTCCTTCTGTCCTTTCTTCCTTCCCTCCTTCCCTTGGTCCTTCCTTCCTTCCCTCGGTCCTTCCTTCCTTCCTTCCTCCCCTCTGTCCTTCCTTCCTTCCTTCCTTCCTTCCCTCTGTCCGTCCGGTTTGCCGACACCTGCAGCTGAGAGAGAGCCGCCCACTGCTGAAGCATTCAGGCCACGCTTCGAAGCGTCGGTCGCGAGAGCTTTTCTTTTCTTTTCTCTCTAACCAAACCCATCTCTCTCTCTCTCTCTCTCTCTCTCTCTCTCACACACACACACACAACGTATATGTGACTTTATTTTATTTTTTTTAAACCTCTACTAGTTAGCTAATATCACATGTGATATTCAAACAGTTATTACTGACTTCACTGTTTTTGTAAGCTAAAAATAGAAATGGTTAACATGTGTCTAGTCAGCAGTCAAACTCTATAGCATGAAAGAGAAACATGACTGGTGACACAGGGACAGTTGTAACGCCTTGTTACAACTGTCCCTGTGTCATGCAGTGTTCTCACTTTTTGATGCACAAAAGCTAACCTTAGCTAGCATAACATCAGCTAAAATAACATCACCACAGCTAGCCAAATGGGAATGGTGAAATGTGATTGGTTGATGCTTCACTGTGTATTATTACACACACAAAAGTCGCTAGAAGTCGCTCAAAGAGAGAGAGGAACAGCATCATGGAAAGGGACAAAAACCCTAAATATGTTTCGAACTACAAATGAACTTTCTTCTGTTGATTCTCGGCTTGTTTCTTTAAATTGAAATTGCGGAGTGATGTGGGTCTCCTCCATACCTGCCAACATTTGAGTAGTAAAATCCGGGAGATTTTTGCTGGGGGGAGAGATAAGTATAGCCTATACAAATTATTATTTGGATTATTTTATTCACAAGTGCATATCTTACTTCTTTTTTTTGTGTGTTTTTTTTTAAATAATTAGTCTGGCTGGAAAATGTGCACTTTTATTTACAGCTAAAAACATTTCACAGTGTTTCAGCTTCGATCAAACTAACGGAGCTGCGGTGGCTTTCCGGTCTAAGCTTTCAAAAAATAAAACCTTTGTTATATTATTAGCAAAGTTGGGGCTTGTAAAATTATGGGACATTCCCAGGAGAAAAGGGACGGGAGAGCGGTGGGAGATGGGTCTAAAGTACGGGAGAAACCCGTTGGCAGCTATGGTCTCCTCTCTGCTCTGACTGCAGCTGGGACTGCTGCGCGAGGCAACTGTGAACCTGACCTAACCTCATTGAGGACAGTAACTGCAGAGCAATACATGCTTTCATATCAGTCTCCAAAACATTTGGAAAGTTGCCAAATTGGCAACACTGATAGCCCCCGCCCCAGTCAGTATTCAAGCCAGTTGTGCCCCCCCACCTCTGAAATCAAAATTCCGTCCTTGAATGTCAAACATTTTTTAGTTTAATTTACATATTTAAAAACCTAAATGCCCATATAAACTAGATTATATGCTTGTTAAGAGATGATAATAAGTTGCATGATAATAGTCAGTGTAAACACTTGTCAGAAAAGAGGAACAAGACAAACTGCGGAACAAGCAAACTGCAAAGTCCCCTTGTTCTGTTCCTGTTTGTCACAAAAATGTGTGGAATGCAAATGTGGTCTAATATGGACTACCAAGCCCCCCACCCCAATCCCCCTTACTCTTTTGTTGGGAATGTTGTCTTTTGTTGTTTGTTGTATTTCAGCCATGCCGTGTGCTGTTACAGGTATTCTGTTCTAATTATATGTTATGTTTGTGCTCCACAAGCCGTTATCTATATGATCTTGTTCTGAGTCATGTTAAATTAAATGAAAAGGAATGATCACCCCTTGCATTTTTGAACTTTTTTGAGAAAGCATGTTATATGAAATATAGACATTTCTTGCTTTACAATTTGACTGAGTTTTTTTAAATGTAATATGAAAGAGGTAACCATTATCTTAATTTTAACTAATTAACAATACCAATAACATAACTGCTAAGTAATATATGATTCACCCATTTGGATATTGTTGTTTGTAACATTGGAGTCACTGTTTTTAGATGCATTTTGCAACCTGATTATATTTCTTAAAAGCACTTTCATACATTGTTTCTGTAGTTGACACATTAAAGTTTTTAATATCGCAAATTGGCTGTTCCAGTGTAAACGGTTTATGATTTATTGGGGAACTTAAACCGAGGTCTCTTATCTGGCTCGTTTGAGATGACAGCCATGCGGTGTGGAGCTGACAGAGAACTGTGCTGCTTCTTTCACATATTGTTTATTTTTCACAATTGACAACACACTGCTAAATCATATTCTGCCTCAACTAAATATAAATGAATTTTAAAGTCTAATAATAAAACATATGAAACTCTACATTATTGAGGTTGAGATATACAGTGTAAACTTACCGGTCACGTTTTCAGCAATGGGCAGAAAACACAGGAATGTCACAAAGATCACTTTCATCTTCATAGCACCGGTCAGCTTTACGTGTTTTATATAGTCCGGTCCTGACTCGCACTCAGGGGCGATTGCTCTGAGACAACAAGGGAATCTCGGCTTCAGCGATATTCAATGAAGCTTGTCCCAGCAGCTGTTTTGGGCTAGGGCGGGACAAGCCAGGATAAGACGCTCATTGGATAATGCGACAAACTCGTCCCGCCCCTGGACGCAGTGGGCGGGGTCTGCTTCTGTATGATGATTGGATGAAATGCTTTATAGGGCTCAAAGCCCTTGATAGACAGCTTTGAAAAGGCGGACTCTTCTGAGTGTAGTTTTGCCAATGTAACTTGACTTTCTCGCTAAATCTGGCGACTTTCCAACTCTTCTTGGCGACTTTTTTTCTCAAAAGGCGACTATCGACATATCTAGCGAGTTTTTCTGGTGTTATTGGAGAGTTTTCTGATGTTTTGGAGACTCTGACATGAAAGCACGTATCACTCTGTCCTCAACGAGCAGCAGGTGCTGCTGCCAGCCCTGCCCCCGTCCCAAAGCACTCACAGACGTCAGGTTCACCAAAAAAAAAAAAAAAAAAAACAACAACAACCTAGAAATCAATCTTATTACTCATTATTGACATATCCAAGACTGTTATAATCTCTCCAAACAAAATTAAATTTGCATTAATTAAATCAATGGTTTGGATCAATAGAGGAGAAGTGGATTAGAAGAAGCATGCAAAAACAAAATGAAAAAAAAAATCTCATATGCCTTTTTTATGGCATCAAACACGTTGGACACTTTTGTCCAATGTGGTAATTGTGCAAGTTTGGTTCTGAGAGTCACATGGACAAAGAACTAAAACCCCCTGGAAATCAATCTTGTTACTCATCAATGACACATCCAAGACTGTTATAATCCCCCCAAAGCAAATTCAATTTGCATTCAGTATATTGGAAATAATCACCTTTTCACAGGGTGATTATTTCACCTTTTACTATAGGGCTCTGTTACCTGGGTGGGTGAGGTGTTAAGTGTTGCTTTAAGGCCCTTTGTCCTGTGCAGGCCTACCTGGGCAGGCTAGTGGCTAGTTTTGAAAATCTTTTTGTGTGTGTGTGTTGATGTGGTTCTATGGCATAGATGAAGCATACAACAGCCTCAATTAAACACTCCTTTTATTTGTAACTGCCTCGCTTCAATGAATAAACAGCCGAGTGGAAATAAATGAATAAATAAAAGCAGAACGATCTCCGGAGCAACTCTTAAGAACTGAACTCTCATCTTGAAAGCCCCCTTAGTTAGCATCACTCAGCACTACAGCCAAGAGAGACGTACTAATAGTAAGAAACTAGTAACAACAGGTGTCTTGTTCCATCCACAAAACAGCACGTGTCTAAGAAGCGAACTAAACAATAATGCAGTCTGAACTTACTTGTCACCTCTCCAGCAAACCATAGAAGACACAGGACCGTCACAAAGATCTCATTCATTTTCACACACAGCGTTCACACCACCGGCAAAAATTACGTCCATGTTCACACCACCGGATTCAGATATCATCTGTCTTCCTGTCGTCGGTAAAGAAGTGAGAGGGCCCACCCCTCTCACTGGCGGAGAAAACACTGACTTCAAGAAATTCATCCAACAATAAGCAACATGTGCAGTCTGTCTTCAGACACCAGCTCACATCAAACACACAAACATACAGAGGAAGCTGCTGCGACATTGTGACTATGACTCATTTGCAGTAACCACTTGATTAACAATCCCCTTCATATACTAACCTTGTGACAGCCCGACAGACGGTTGCCTTGGAAACATGAACTTGAACAGAGAACTTATTCTGAACTGAGAGCATGTCCATGTGGTGTCGTACAGATGATACGAGGGCTGAGAATATTGTTCAGATAAATTATCGATTGTACAGAAAAATGGAAACACTCAAACAGAACATCATCAGAGATAAAACATCCCAGCGGGGTCTGAAAAACCAGAGTTTCCCTCATCTCAGGGTTAACTAACTCGGAGTTTTCACTAAACCTGCTTTCTGAAACAGGCCCCTGCTCACATCAAACACACAAACATACAGAGGAAGCTGCTGCAGTGACCTCTCACCTTTTTAAACATCACATTCATCAAACATGTACCAACCAACCAAAGAGGAAATATAATTAAAGCAAAGTGACACTAATGGATCAAACCAGCTCAGAATCAGTCTCCAGTTTTAAAATGTTCCTAATGTCTCTATTTCATCTTCTGTTTTTATGACTCACTTATGACTGACTTTATATTCCCACTGGTACTGTTCATTCTATTAACATGACGAACTCCTGTTTTCTTCAATAATGTGGATCTTCTGCCAATAGAAACAACTACAATATTATAATAATTATTATATTATTATATAGCCAGCTCTCCCTCTCTCTAGCCATAGCCAGCCCTGCCTCTCTCTAGCTACAGCCAGCCCTCCCTCTCTCTAGCCATAGGCAGCCACCCCCCATCTCTAGCCATAGCCATAACCCTAGCACTATTTGCTTCGAACGCCTTTTCTTCTCCTCCCGGGGCATTTTCATCTACTTGTCTGCTACAGAACACTGCTCCGATTTCCTGCTGCTACTCAACGAGCAGCTCAAGAGAGAGGGGGGGGGGGGGGAGAGGGGTGATATGCGTCATAATGAGTCCGCTCTCACCTCAGAGTCTCTTGAACAGGACACACACTGACACACCTCCGCTCAACTCCACAACAGTCCGTTGCACTGCCAGATTTGTTTTTCAGGTGTTACTGTCCTGCACTTTTTTACATTGCTGCATTGGTAACTTTAAATTATCAGTCCTCTCATTCATGTAATGTTTTTAGGCTGCGGGGCTGGAGCTGCACCAACATGCAGAGGAGCGAGGGATAGTGAACACAGTATTCAGGCAGTCAGCCGTAAAATGATCAGATCTGTACAACCCTGACATCACATTACTGAGAGGAGGGGATAACACTTTCCTTTTGTTCATGTTAGAAGTACAATTACACTGCTGTCGACTTCCAGACTTACTTTTTTTTTTTTTTTTTAAAAAGAGGAACAGGAACAGAGATAGTAAGAGCATGAGAGAGAGTGAGAGTGAGAGAGAGAGAGAGAGAACGGTGCAGTGGTGTGTGTTCACACCCAAGGACGGAATTTTGATTTAAGAGGTGGGGGGGACACAACCGGCTCGAGTACTGAGGGAGCGGGGGCTATCAGTGTTGCCAATTTAGACCAAAAAGTGCGCTGTAGACGAGGGTTTCAGCCAGGACTCACCTCTCTTAATAATAATAATAATAATAATAATAATAATAATAATAATAATATATATAAAAAGGAAGTTGTGTCCCTTTTGCTCTTATTAGTAAAAAAGGTTGAATAAATGCAGGAATGTGAGAGATTCATGTAAAAACACATTCAACCAAAGTCACACCGAGAGGAAAATCTGATTATCCACCAAGAAATTAGTACAAATCAAAAGCTCAGTTAATCAATAAAATCGCAAAATTTAGAGCTTCACATTTAAAAAGGATGATTCAGCAAAAACGGCACACTGCTAATATTAATGGAATAAATCTCTAATGGCGCTTTTCCACTACACAGTTCCAGCACGACTTGCCTCAACTCGGCTCCAGGAACGACCTTTTCCATTACAAAAAGGTTCCTCCTCAACGTGGGCGGGGTCGTCATAGCAACGGCTCCACGAAACTGCCGTGACTTCGTTTTATACGTGACACAAACACATAAAACAATGGAGGACATGGAGGCTGTGGTGTACTTGCTGCTGTATGTGGCTTTCTGTCACACACACAGCTAAGATAAGAGAAACCGAATCGCTGTAACGCTGTTGTTGGTATTTAAAAATGGCGGGTTTGATTCTTGTGTGGGATTTGTCTTCCTTCCTTCCTTCCTTCCTTCCTTCCTTCCTTCCTTACCTCTGTCCTTTCTTCCTTCCCTCTGTCCTTCCTTCCTTCCTTACCTCTGTCCTTTCTTCCTTACCTCTGTCCTTTCTTCCTTACCTCTGTCCTTTCTTCCTTACCTCTGTCCTTCCTTCCTTCCTTCCTTCTGTCCTTTCTTCCTTCCTTCTGTCCTTTCTTCCTTCCCTCTGTCCTTCCTTCTGTCCTTTCTTCCTTCCCTCCTTCCTTCCCTCTGTCCGTCCTTCCTTCCTTCCTTCCTTACCTCTGTCCTTTCTTCCTTCCCTCTGTCCTTCCTTCCTTCCTTACCTCTGTCCTTTCTTCCTTACCTCTGTCCTTTCTTCCTTCCCTCTGTCCTTCCTTCCTTCCTTCCTTCCTTCTGTCCTTTCTTCCTTCCTTCTGTCCTTTCTTCCTTCCCTCTGTCCTTCCTTCTGTCCTTTCTTCCTTCCCTCCTTCCTTCCCTCTGTCCGTCCTTCCTTCCTTCCTTCCTTCCTTCCTTCCTTCCTTCCCTCTGTCCTTCCTTCCTTCTGTTCTTTCTTCCTTCCTTCCCTCTGTCCATGCTTCCTTCCTTCCTTCCTTCTGTCCATGCTTCCTTCCGTTTGTCTGTCCTTCCTTTCTTCCTTCTGTCCTTCCTTCCGTTTGTCTGTCCTTCCTTTCTTCCCTCTGTCCTTCCTTCCTTCCTTCCTTCCTTTCTTCCTTCTGTCCTTCCTTCCTTCTGTCCTTTCTTCCTTCTGTCCTTTCTTCCTTCCTTCCTTCCGTTTGTCTGTCCTTCCTTTCTTCCCTCTGTCCTTCCTTCCTTCCCTCTGTCCTTCCTTCCTTCCTTCCTTCCTTCTGTCCTTCCTTCCGTTTGTCTGTCCTTCCTTCCTACCCTCTGTCCTTCCTTCCTTCCTTCCTTCTGTCCTTCCTTCCGTTTGTCTGTCCTTCCTTCCTACCCTCTGTCCTTCCTTCCTTCTTGCTACTGTATGTGGCTTTCTGTCACACACAAAGCAACAACACTGAGCCGTATGACTGTAACGATGTTGTCGGTATTTAAAAATGGCGGGTTTGATTCTTGTGTGGGACGGCTCATGACTCTTCCAGAGACAACTCTTCTGACCAATCAGCGGCCGGCAATCTGATGACATCACATTTAGTATCGGCTCGGCTCGCTTGGAACCTCAGCAGAGCAGGTACTAAAAAAGTACCAGGTACCAGGTACTATCCCTAGTGGACACGCAACAAAACCTGAGTCGAGTCGAGCCGAGCTGGAACTGTGTAGTGGAAAAGCGCCATAATCTACAATCTAATTTGATATTTTAGGATTTATATTCTCTCCCTTATGCGTCTGACTTCCTAGAAAAAATACTTTCCTTACATATTAACATTTAAAAATATATAAAAACAGTATCATGACACTAATATGATAATTAAAGTAGCTTTTACATGCCAATTAATACTCTGATAGTATTTTTAAAGATGCTTGAACGCTCAATATTTAGATGAGTCAGTTGAAGTCTGATAAAAGTAAAGTATATTAAGTCTTTATACCTTCCTTCCTAATTTCCCCCATCTTTCCTTCCTTTCTTCCCTCCCCTCCCTCCTTTCCTCCCTACTTTCCTTCCTTCTTCCTCCTTTCCTTCCCTCTTCCTTGACTCTTATTATATTATACCTGCATTGGGAGCTGCAGTGTTGGATTGCATTAAACTAGACATTACCTTCATGAGCTCGGTGCGGAGCTCCTCAGCCTCTTCCTCCGTCAGACCCGGTGGAAGAGGGTTAACCGAGTTCGCCACCGCTCCCTCCACCGGCACGTCGGCCATGCTGTCCGAATGATCCACGCTGAGATCCTTGTTGGGAGAGTTCAGGTTGATATCTGCAAGGAAAGGAAAGGAGTGAATTAGAGAGGCAGGATATCAACTGCAACACTTTAGTGGAGGTGAAGTGTTAAAAGCCTCCCAGTATCTATTACACACACACACACACACACACACACACACACACACACACACACACACACACACACACACACACACACACACACACACACACACACACACACACACACACACACACACACACACACACACACACACACACACACACAAGCGAGACAAGGAAGAGGGGCTATTGTTGCCAGCGGGAGACATCCGACAGGAAGTGAAAGTGGTAATTAGCTGAGTCAGGAGTCCGACTGCACCCTGAGAGAGTAACTCGATATCCCTTCATCTGAGATAAACGACATCTTTCACTTTCTGAAGACAGGAACACAAAATGTGACGGAATATAAAAAAAACACATTCAGAGCTGAGCTGATTTGTTTTTTTAGGGGCTCGAGTAAGCTTTAAATGTACCCAAGAAAGACTGAAATGTGTACTGTCATCATTTCAGGAGGGAACAGTGCATCATATTGCGTCACTCAACCTGAAGATTATCATTGTTTTCGGGCACAGACTGAGACAACATCGAGGGAGAGAAGAAGAGACCAACCCGAGCCCGCTGCCTGAAACGTCAAGGGGCGGGGGGGGGGGGGGGGTAAAAATAGACGTTATGCCACTCTAGTCTAGCAACGTTTAGTCAGCGGGCGAAGCTATTATCAAAGCTAAAGGAGCTAACAATAACACAGCACGCCCACATCAGAGCCAGAGAACAGCCGGTGTATCAGAGCGTGGGATTCAATCTGAGGAGCGGAGTCACTCGAGTTCACTTTTAGCTTCTTGTAGTTAAATCTTCATGTTTATTAAAGCATAGAAGAAGAAAAAAAAAACTAACTGCTGCTCCGCTATTCACTAATTCAGTCAGCTGTAAACTAATCTGTACAACTCAACAAACACAGCAGATAAGTTTCTGTATTTATGACTAAGTAGGACGGACAAGAGACCATGAGCAGTATTATATAAGTTACTGTATACACACACAATATATGGAGCTACACCTAATTGATTTTTATTCTATTTATTTTTATCTTGAAGATGGAGCTAAACCACTAAAACATTCAATTTTTCCTTATTTTTTAATGCGTTTATTCTTTTAAGATGGAGCTAAACCATATAGATTTTTGTTTTATTTTATAATTGTTTCATTTTTCATTTGTAAAGCTTGAAGATATGAACAAACATAAAAAAAACTTCCAGGTGGAGTTAAACCATAGATTTATATTTATTTTATTATATTATTTTTTATTTATTTTGAAAATGAATCTCAAAGATGGAGCTAAACCACTAAAAAACATATAAATATTTATTATTTTAAATTTATTTTCTGGAAGATGAAGCTCAAACACATCAACTTTAATTCATTTTTTTTTTTTTAATTATTATTTATTTTAAAGATGGAGCTTGAAGATGGAGCTAAACCACTAAAACATATTAATTTTAATTTTTTTTATTATATATTTTTTCTTGAAGATTGAAGATAAACCATGTCAGTTTCTTTTTGCATTGTTTGTTTTTTAATGTGTATTTGTAAGATACCCTTTAAAGTGCTTTGACAGGCACTATTATTATTGTTATTAGCATTAGCATTATCTGGTATTATTATTATTAGTAGTAGTAGTAGTAGTAGTAGTATTATCTGCAGGTAGCACCGTTGACTGTGTGTGAACCAGAGTCTAGGCGACAACATCCGGATACGAGCTGGCGACAGATACGACGGCTCCACCCTCAAGATATATTGATTTAAGTGGAGAATGATTCAGACCGACCCACAAAGACAACAGCAGCAGCAGCAGCAGCAGCAGCAGCAGCAGCAGGAGGAGGGAGGCCGTCAACAGGCTACAGAGTGAGAAGAGGATCCTGGATTTGAGACTAAATAAGAAATAAAACCCTCAGATACTTTTAGTGATATCAGCTCTGCTTCAGTCAGTAATCTATTTCCCACTATTCCTCTGCTTTTAATCAAAGGTTAGTTTATAAAAAAAAGGTCAACATGCTGTGGGACAAAGCAGCGAGCACAGCGGCGAGTATGACATGTGCCACGCCTTTTATTTTGAAATCCAACCCTGCTTCTACAATTCATTCTGGTCCATTTCACAGCTGATAATGATGTATAAACTAGATTATTTTTAAAAGCAGACTTGTCAAAAGCAAAACTAAATAATTTATCACATCAAAAAAAAAAAGCAAAGTCACATCAAATACCCCTTCCTCTCAGGTTTCATCACAGCATCGTCTTTTAAAAATAAAAAACACAGCAGTAACGGTAACAGAAACAGCAGCGAGGAGGGTCTTAATTGGACAGACTTGCCCTACTTTACTTTTTTCCCCCCAGTTTGTCATTCTTGAAGACGTTGAGAAACGTTTAATCACTTCCTAACAAGCGACGATCGTGAGGCGCAGGAAGTCTGATAGGCCGTGACACGTCTATCACGGTCGCTCGCTGTAATGAAGCACACGATCGAGGCCTCACGAGAGACAGAGAGAGAGAGAGAGAGACAGAGAGAGAGAGAGAGGCTCATTAGGACATCGCCAAAGGGAACATGGAGTCACGATGGCTGGGAGATGAATAATGTGACATAAATATTGTGGTATTGTTTCATTATTATGATCACAATAGCTTTAATGCCTCCTTTTCCTGCAGTAAAGTTAAATTAAATACTTCTTGAAAGCAACAAACTAGAATATAATCACATATCATTGGTGAAGCTTCATAAATAGTGTTAAATAAAGATGTTGCCATGCTGTTTTATCCTTTAATATCTCTGGTTTTATTATGAGTCAATTAATCTATTATTACTATTACATTTAATCTCTACTACTACTTTGATAATCGGCACTCTTTAAGACAAAAAAAAATCCAAATTCTCTCATTTCAGCTTCTTGAAAGTGAATCTTTTGAGGTTTCTTTGATCCTGTGTGACAATAAACTGAATATTTTTGGGCTTTGAGAAACAATGATCAACATTTTTCACCATTTTCTGTTATTTACTTACTTATGTAGTTTTACTGCAGCACTTTGACTAATACTTGTGTACTTTTACTGCAGTATTTACCTACATTTTACTATGTACTTAAGTCAGACTTTACATTATGATGGAGTATTTCTCTATGTTACTCTGTTGGTGCTTTCCCTGCAATAAAAGTATCTTGAGTACTTCTTCCACCTCTGCTGTTAGCACTTAATTAGCGTTTTTGTTTACAGGCTCTCGGTTTGTGAAACTTGGCGGGAGGAGCCTTTCACAGAGAGGAGGAAAAACTCTCTCTCTCTCTTCTTCCTCTCTCTCTCTTTTTATTTCCTCGCCTCCTGGATGAATCACAGCCTTCACAGTCAGCTCAGGTTAAATTGTGTCGGGAAGTTAACATGAGTAACACGATCCGCCCTCCTCTCCTCTCTGTCCCTGTGCCTGTCACTTATACCCCACCACCGGTGTTACAGTTTAACTGGTGACCGTGTTGACTGATGACTTTCTCATAAAAAAGCCTTTGATTGTAGTTTAATCCTTTTTTAAAAAGACACAATAATCAGTTTTAATATCTAATGATTTATGTAAGTATAAATATTCAGAGGGACTCATTCACCTCTCGTAATGTAATGTGAGAAAGGTAGGCCCACATAGCAACTATAGGGCACAGTATCGAGTTTTTACCTGCCCCCCCCCCCGCCCCCCCATCCCAAATGTGGATATGGCGGTCCATCTGTTTCAGTTGGAGAGCTTTGTTGAGGCTTTTGTTGAACATTATAACCAGAGCTGTCAACTGTTCAGAAAAACTTGGAGCGAGATTTCTAGACATTTCTATTCAGTTTGTACTTTAAGGAAAGAAACATAACTATGTACAGCATGGACGCATTTGAAATGTGGGTAGGTCTGGGGGTCCTTTAACAGAGTAGATGTAATTTCCTGTATTCTGTGTTTTGACTCTTTTATCTGACTAAATGATGGGTGTATTTTGCAATTACATCCCAGAGGAAACGTTTGGCCCCAAATCACAAATGAGAAGATATTAAAAAGCTAAATATAGAAATTGATGATTAGTATATTCATATCAAATGAATGTACTAATTTGTGACATGGTAAAAGTGAAGGCTGGGGGGGGGGGGGGGGGGTCCAAGTGCATGCAGCCTGTCTTATATCCGTTATCTTCTATATCAGATCCCTAATTCAAGACTTTTCCTAAACAGTTTTTCTAATTTCATAACTTTTCCAGGAATTTCATGACCGTGGGAACCCTATGTCACCTCCCATAATGTAATGTAATGTGAGAGAGTCACCAGTTAACACGGTCACCAGTTGAACCGTAACACCAGTTAAAACGGTCACCAGTTGAACCGTGGCACCAGTTAACACGGTCAACAGTTAAAACGTAACACTAGTTAACGCGGTCACCAGTCAAACCGTAACACCAGTTAACAGTTAACAGTTAAACCGTAACACTAGTTAACACGGTCACCAGTTAAAACGTAACACTGGTTGAACCGTAAAACCAGTTAACACGGTCACCAGTTAAACCGTAACACCGGGGCCCGTCCTACCCCCCCCTCTCCTCTGTTACAACTCATTACCACTAAAACAAACACACACAAAAAAACACACACGTTAAATGATGACAGCAACATATATATTTAACTACAGCTTAATTAATAACTATTCACAGTCTCAGTTTGTTCTACAGTTGACGTATCGCTGACTCTATGCTAAGCTACATGCTAGCCTCACACTTTACCTTGACTGGCGGGGTCCATTTTCAACAGCTGAAAGTCCTTTTATCGTTGACTGTAGTTGTATTTTTGGATAGTAGACTGGTGCAGTGAGTGTTAATGCCGAGATATATCTTCTTTTTGTAAGTGGTGTCCGCTCAGGAGAAAGTCGTCGACAGGAATAAAACCCAAACAGCCCAACAGCCAGCTCAGCTTTAAGAGCCTCTGTGAAGCGAACAGCTACAGACACACAGCACATCCGGTCAGGAGTTTCAGAGTAAAAGGATATTCTATACAGGGAAATACATTAAGGTGCATACTGCCATCTAGTGGATTATTATTGGTACTACCATCATCGTCATTGATATTATTATTATTATTAGTAGTAGTGGTAGTAGTAGTAGTTGTTGTATTATTATTATCATTATTATTATTATTATTATCATTATTATTATTATCATTATTATTATTATTATTATTATTATTATTATTAATATTACTACTAGTAGTAGTAGTAATAGTAGTATGATCATTATCATTATTATTATTATCATTAATAGTAGTACTAGTAGTAGTAGTAGCAGTATCATTATTATTATTAATAGTAGTAGTTTTATTGTTGTTGTCAATATTTATTTAATAATAATATTACTAGTAGTAGTAGTAGAAGTAGTAGTAGTTGTTTTTGTTGTAGTAGTATTAGTATTTGTAGTAGTATTAGTAGTTGTTGTAGTAGTAGTATTAGTATTTGTAGTAGTAGTAGTTGTTGTTGTTGTATTGTCATCGTTATTATTAGGAGCAGTTGTTGTAGTGCCAGTATGACCATTATCATTATTAGTAGTAGTAGTAGTAGTTTTATTGTTGTTGTAAATATTTGTATTTTTATTATAAATGATGATCATCATACAGATTATATAATATATTTGATATTTTGTCAGATGAATTCTCTTTATATTTAACCTGGTGGTAAAAGCTCTGCCTTTCCTACAAACTGTGCATTTAAACACTCATTGAATCTTTAAGGACCAGTGTGTAGGATTTAGTGCCATCTAGTGGTGAGGTTGCAGATTGCAACTGAATACCCCTTCAGGCGTGTAGGAACACCGAAACAACAAAACATGTGAGAGTAAATGACCCTCTCTGGAGCTTGTGTTTGGAACAAAACTCCTTGGAAGAGGACCTGCTCCCTCTGTAGATATAAAGGCTCTTTCTAAGGTAACAAAAACATAGTGATTCTTATTTTCAGGTGATGAAACACTCATTAAAACATGAATATTATACTGCATTTCTGCAAAGTCCTCTCTGTTAGATTACACTAAATTCTACAGACTGCTCCTTTAAATGTTTCTGTGACTTCAGTGTTCATCTGGTCATGCTTTTATTTGCTCGGTGAGACCTCCTTAACAGGAAGTCCTTTTTCTCATTCAACACACAACACTTTCCTCTCAGTACCCCCTTTTTTCCGGCGTGTTCAAATGACGTCACAGAGACAGCTGTTGCCAAAATGATGTAAACATTTTTGGTTTGACATCAGATTTGATTTCATCTATAAATTCATCCAACAAAAACCAACATGTGTAGTTTGTCCTCAGACACCAGCTCACATCAAACACACAAACATACAGAGGAAACTCTAAAAACAATATTAGTAATGAGAATAACAACAACTGCAGTGTTGGTCAAATATATTATAGCAATTTATTAAAAGCCATGATAATGACGGCATGTTACAGATTTAAGCACAGAGTGATTTGCATTAAAATATTGCACATAGAGCAACAAGTGACAGAAACACAATGAAATAAAGGAAAGTACAGCAATAGAAAAAAAACTAACAAAACTGTCAATCACATACCTCTAATAGTGGATGATATCACATTCAGAGATTTAAATATTACTGTAGCAGTCACTGATTTGCAGCTTTGTCCATAATACCCTCATACAAGCAGAGAAACAAATGTTGATAAGACTCTGAGGTATATAGTTCATACTGCAGCCTCAGGTTGTGTCTGCTGGCAGTGTTAATGATAAAAGGCACAGAGTGGCGATATCGTACATATGATCTATGATATGATATGTCATGTATAAAACTTCTACTTTAAAAAGACACAAGGTCATGCCCCATATGCTGGTTGTCCTCTGCTGCTTCTTTAAAATGCTGGAATAGAGGAACTAGCAGAGTTTGTTTTGATTAATGACCACTGTGAGCTCCAGAGACACTTTCCACAGCTTCCCTCAGCGAATCAGCTCCGTCATTTAATGTTATTAGAGAGAAAATAATGCTGCTAGTTTTATAAAGTCTGACATGAACAAGCATTGACTGAAAGGACATTAAGCTGCTACACTCATTTAATTATTAGTTATAAGCTGCATGTATGTGAAGCATTTGGCTGGAAACAGTGTTCATAGACGGATCATGTGTGAAGCATTTCCTGAGTCATTAAAGCGATTATGTTTCCTAGTTTATTAAAGAGATGATTCCTGAGATATCACATTTATTGCAGTTTTGATAAAAAGCTAAACAGGACCTGCTTTATCTCTTTGGTTTTTGATCATATAAGTTTGTACTTTTTGGCACATGGAAAATACTGCTGCATATTTTAGTCTAGAAATCACAATAAAAAAGGTTATATATCATTATTACATCATTAAAACTCTTTTAAAACATAATTTTTATAAACTGGCTTTAGGCTTTTTAAGAATTTTTAAATATGTCTTAATTTTTCATATCTGATTAACTTTATGAACATTCTTTTTAAAAGGGCTTCATAAATAAAATATATTATTATAATATGGAAAATAATTGGTCTCATTTAGTTATTTTATATCATTCTTTCCTAATTGGAGTCTGGCTCAAATCTGATGAAATGCTCTTCTCCATTCTGAACTTCTGGATCCAGTTAAATAATTTTTGTTGTTATATGTGATTGTATAAACTCTTTCTAATCAACATACAGAGGTTTGATGGGTTTTTTGTGGAGTAATAATCTTTGTTTTCTCACTCCAGCAGCAAGTCCATCAAACACCACAACAACTTCTGTTCAGATCCTTCTTCTCTTTCATACCTGTGAGAACAGAGAACATGACACTTGTTAAAAGCAAGTCACAGTGTGGGTAAAGCAGTAGAGTATAAATGAATCACATCTCATCATGAGTATATGTGGATTAAAGTCCCAATAATTTACCATTGCTCTGGTTTCCCCTCAGAGAGAAACAAATAAAATAATAATAATAATAATAATAATAATAATAATAATAATAATAATAATAATAAAGAGAACATGGATTTTAATGTTATTAGTAAAGATCTGTGGGGGCAGAAGTTTGTTTTATGACTTACAGATGATTCCACATTGGAACAGAGCAACAACTCCAACGATGATGCAGAGAACGACAAGATGAAGAAAAACAGACATGGGAATACATATCGTGTTTCCACCATCTGAAAGAATATTGGAGAAGATTTTATAATGATGCACTTATGAGTCAGACACAGAGTAACGTTGTAAGTCTTTGAACTGTTCGGTTTACTTAACCACACAACACAGAAAGGAAACCACAGGTGTGAAAGTCAGTAACTGGTAATATACAGCAGGCATCAGCTGTGTCAGATACATTTTATATGATGCTGCTCGGCTCATTTTCAGGTGCAAATGTTTTAATTATAAACCTAATATGATTTGATGGGATTGGGAGTCAACACTGGATTTGAATTCAATCAAATGATATCAAACTACCTTCAAACCGCTCTTCTTCCCCTGGACACTTTTCACAGGCAGATGCCACATAAAACCGATAGAGCTCATAACGTACTGTTACTACAGCTGCAACGATTAATGGATTAGTCAATCGACAGGAACATAGTCACAAACTATTGTGAAAAAGAACAACAACCCAAATTCTCTCATTCTTTCTTCTTAGATATGAATATTGTCTGGTTTCTTTAGTTTAGTCCTCTATGACAGTAAACTGAACATTTTGTGTGGTTCTGGACTTTTGCTCAGCACAAAACAAGATATTTGAGGTTGTATCTTTTACATTTTACAGACCAAACGAATAATAAATTTATATAGTGGAAATGTACCCACTTTCATTTCAAATTCACCAGGGAGGCAGAAAGTAGTGTTAATATTATTGACTTCCTGTTAACACCAAAATGCATTTTAATCACATTTACACATGTGGAAAATTACTGCGGTATGTGTGTGAGTGTAGTATAACATCTAGCTAACCTATTCTTCACAATTTCATGACATAATCACACAATGATGCACTCAAAGAAAGAAGATGTGCTAAAGAAACTGTTGTTTTCTCGATCATCTCAAAGACATTTACCTTTAATGTTGGTCACATGTGGCCCTGGAGGTCTGGTTGTGCTGACATCACCAACTATCTTTGATGTGTTCAGTTGGCCCTTTGGCACTGTTTCAAATGAGATACAAGACAAAATAAAAGTCTATATATTCTGTATTTTTATTCTATAGAGTTTAAATTAAAAAACACTGAAATGATCTGTTCAATGTTAAATACGGCATGCTCACCAACGGTGACGTTCAAGTCACAGTGGGCATTTAGTTGTAGGATAAAACATCTGTACGGTCCACTGTCATCCAGCTGTACCGATGAGATCTGCAGTGTCATCTCTCCTCTGGTCAACCCATCCCGTCTGATGGTGGTCCTGTTTCTGTATCTCTCCATCTGTTCATCATAGAGGTGCTGCTTATCTCGGTATGCGTACACTGTCCCATTGGGGTTGACTCTCCCCCAGTCTAATGTGTAATCAGTCAGGTCGATCCGTGAGTCCAGACGACACTGGAGTGTGACGTCATCTCCTTCTTCTGCCTCTACAGGCTGAGTTGGGCAAATGGCGCGATAACCTCCTGAGGAAACAAACACGTAAACATTTAGATTGTTTAAAAACATACTAATATGGTCTGTTTTTGCTGTTTCTTTCCATTTCATTAAGAAAAAGTTCAATTAATTAATTATTTGTTGGGCTTTGATGTCTTCCAGTCACTTGGTACACTTCAATGTTCACTCCACACTGTTAGGAGACTTTACAAATCATTTACTAAAGACTGCTGTGGATCATCTTCTTACAATACTGACAAGTCCAAATGTACACTCAAAGGGTTATTGGTTGTGTAATTGTTTTTTTCGCTCCATATTGGCAGCAGAAATATTAACTTTTTTTAACAACACAGACCCACTTCCATATAAGTACAGGTAAATAAGAACAACTTCTCCTTGATCAGTGGTGGAAAGTGACTACATTTCCTCAATTACTGTACTTCAATATAATTTTCAAGTACTTGCACTTTACTTGAGTATGTCCATGTGATGCTACCTTCTACTTTCTGCAATTTTTACTGTAGTAAGATTATTGGCAGGATTTCTACTTGTAATAGTTGTTTTTTTTTTACATTGCTGCATCGGTAATTTTAAATAGTCAGTCCTCTCATTCATTTGATGGTGTTTTTTAGGCTGCGGGGCTGGAGCTGCACCAACATGCAGAGGAGCGAGGGATCTTGTAGTGACCACAGTATTCAAGCAGTCAGCCGTAACATAACTGTGCAACCCTGACATCATATTACTGAGAGGAGGGGGGGGAGAGAGAGAGAGAGAGAGGAGAGAGAGAGAGAGAGAGAGAGAGAGGAGAGAGAGAGGAGAGAGAGAGAGAGAGAGAGAGAGAGCTGTAAATCAGATCAATGTTACTCTAAGACATCAACACACCAACACACACCTCTGCTCAATACCACAACAGTCTGTTTCAGTAGCTACAGGTGTCTTGTTCCATCCACAAAACACGAATCACAACTAACTAATTAAAGTATGACAGTATCCTAAATGACCATTTACAAAATATGAGAGAGCACCGGCA
>JAJDFG010000867.1:0-2500 GCA_021039105.1 Scomber colias
GAGGGAGGGAGACAGTAAGGAAAAGAGGGGTAGAGAGGATGAAGAAGGGAGGGAGGGAGAGAGGAAGAAAGGGGGGATAAAGGAAGGGAGGAAAGAAAGAGAAAGATGGAGGAAAGAAGGAAGGAAGGAGGGAGAGAGAAAGGAAAAGAGGAAGGGAGGAAGGTAGGGGGAGGAAGGAAGGAAGGAAGGAAGGAAGGAAAGAAAGAAGGGAGGAAGGGGAGGAGGAACAGTCAAAACAGACGGGGTCAATTTGACCCAGGAGGACGACATGGAGGTTATACAAATAGTGAACTCATCCTTTTTTTTTTAAATGAGCTAAACTACTTCCTGTTGTGTTTTAAATGAGCTAAAGTACTTCCTGTTGTGTTTTTAAATGGGCTAAAGTACTTCCTGTTGTGTTGCCCCAGACGTGCTCCCTGCTGTTCCTGGGTGCTGTGGGGTAACTCGGTCCTCGGGGTGCTGCTGTACAGCGCGCTGGGCTCCATCGTCCCCGCCGTCTTCACCAGCGGCGGTGCTCATCTTCTTCCTGTCCGAGCTGGCGCCTCACATCCTGTGCTCCGGCTACGGCTTCCAGCTGGCGCCGGCGCTGACCTGGCTGGCCCAGGTTTCCATGGTGATCACCTGCCCCCTCTCCTGCCCCCTGGGGCTGATCCTGGACCTGGGCCTGCGCCGGGACATCAGCACCTGTGGGATCAGAGAGAGAGCCATGGAGATGATCCGGACCAGCGTCAACGACCCGTATAGGTAGGAACCAACACGGGGGGGGGGGTCCAACATGAGGCCTGTGGGCCAGAACCGGCCCGCCGAGGGGTCTGATCCGGCCCACTTTACTTACTGTGTTCCTTTCCTTCCTTCCTTCTCTCTTTCCTTCCTTCCTTCCATCTGTCTTTCCTTCTTTCCTTCCTTCTCTCTTTACTTTCCTCCTTCCTTCCTTCCTTCTTTCCTTCTGTCTGTCCTTCCTTCTTTCCTTTCTTCCTTCCTTCCTTCTGTCTGTCCTTCCTTCTTTCCTTCCTTCCTTCCTTCCTTCCATCTTTGTCTCCTCCTTTGTCTGTCTGTCCTTCCTTCCATTATTCCCTTTCCTCCATCTTTCCTTCCTTCCTTCCTTCTTTCCTTCCAGTCTCCTTTCCTTTCTTCCTTCCTTCTGTCCTTCCTTCCTTCCGTCCTTCTTTCCTTTTTTCCATCTGTCCTTCCTGTCTCCTTTCCCTTCCTTCCTTTTCCCTTCCTTCCGTCCTTTTTTCCTTCCTTCTTCCCTTCCTTCCTTCCAGTCTCCTTTCCTTTCTTCCTTCCTTCCGTCCTTCTTTTTCTTCTTTCCTTTTTTCCATCTGTCCTTCCTGTCTCCTTTCCCCTCCTTCCTTCCTTCCTCCTCCCTTCCTTCCCTGTTTTTAATGAACCTACATCAGATCAGATAGTTTTGTATTTGCCTCTTTAATAACGATGAGTTTGACTCTCCTGCTCTAACTGACCCGTACTGTGTGTGTTTTGTGTGTTTGTGTGTGTGTGTATGTGTGTGTGTATCTGTGTGTGTATCTGTGTGTGTATATGTGTGTGTGTGTGTGTATGTGTGCAGTGAGTTTGTGAAGGAGGAGTTCAGCCGCGGGGCTCTCCGCAGTAAGACGGTGGAGGACATCCTGACTCCTCTGAAGGACTGCTTCATGCTGCCCAGCACCGTGGTCCTGGACTTCTCCACCATGTCTGACATCATGCAGAGCGGATACACTCGAGTCCCTATCTATGAAGAGGAGAGGTGAGGTCACAACAGAGGTCACACAGAGGTCACACAGAGGTCACACCGCCTCCGTTAACACGACCAATATAAACCAGATAGTTATTATCTCAAGTTATAAAGTTATAGATTTATTACTCGGTCTGTGAAATGTTATAAAATAGTTAAAAGGCTTTTTATAATGTCCTGAAAGCAAAGTTTATATCTTTAACCTTCCTGTCGTCCTCCCGGGTCAAATCGACCCCATTCTGTTTTGACTTTTCCTTCCTTCCTTCCTTCCTTCCCTCCTACCTTCCTTCCTCCCTCTCTCCCTTCCTCCTTTCCTTCCTTCTTCCTCCCACCCTTCCTCCCTCCTTTCTTCCTTCTTCCTCCCACCCTTCCTTCCTCCTTTCCTTGCTTCTTTCTCCCTCCCTTCCTTCCTCCTTTCCTTCTTTCTTCCTCCCTTCCTCCTTTCCTTCCTAACTTCCATCCTTCCAGCTTTCCTTCCTTCCTTCCTCCTTTCCTTCTTTCTTCCTCCCTTCCATCTTCCCTTCCTTCCTTCCTTCCTTCCTTCCTTCCTTTCTTCGTCCCTCCTTTCCTTCCTTCTTCCTCCCTTCCTTCCTTCCTCTTTTCCTTCCTTCTTCCTCCCTCCCTCCCTTCCTTCCTCTCTTCCTCCTTTTCTTCCTTACTTTTCCTTCCTTCTTCCTCCCTCCCTTCCTTCCTTCCCTCCTTTCCTTCCTTCCTCCCTCCTTTCCTTCCTTCCTCCTTTCCTTCTTCTTCCTCCATTCCATCTTCCCT
>JAJDFG010000867.1:7500-68958 GCA_021039105.1 Scomber colias
TATACGAGGCTTCAGAAAGCTTTAACTGAGCTAACAAACACTTTGAAGGCTTCATCTAAAAACAAACCAGATAAGATAAGACTTTATTGTCTGTCATATATCTATCTTATCTAATACAATTACAATCAGACTATAATCAACCCTACTCCAACGTATTGGATACATCTCAGGATAAATCATGATTAACATTTAATAGTTTAGTCCTCAAATATAATACAACTCCCACTTTGTTCTGATATATAACACAGATTAAAATATCATCTAATATCACTAAACTGGTCACTATAAACTACTTTTATTGGATGATATATATTGTCAGAAATAATCACGATAAATGATATTACTATTATTATTCAAAGTGATTTAAAAAAAGGTATTAATGTGTTAACAGGAACCTCCTTTAGCATATTTCACGCCTATAATTTTGCCTAAATACGCAAAAATATTGCGACATACACAAATCGTTAATGTACGATAAAACGATAACATATTTCACCAACAGCATTAAACTTGTCTTTTCTGCATTAGTGTCCCCCTTTTATTCTAATGGCTAATATAGAGTACAGAGTAAAATTAGCTGAAAATTAGAGGAGATATTGTTCATAAAATCAAGTAAAATACAACATTTTAAAAGCTTAATAACTTTATTTGCACTTTTTTATAGCTCAAAATGCTTTTACAACTAAATAAATTACATATAGCAAGTGCTTCACATTAAAAAGGAGCATAAAGCGATGTTAAAGGACAAAAGTCCAGTGGAGCATCACAATATAATTAGGCATAATGTGTTAATTCAACAGTAAGGAGATATGTTATGTTGTTACTAGGGCTGTCAAATGATTTTTTTTAATCGAGATTAATCGCAGAATTTCCATAGTTAATCGCGTTTTGAATTGCATGTTTAAAATCCTGTTATTTTACATTTGAAGGCAGTTTTAAGCCCATAATGTAAAGCATTTCTTACCAGAGTGTCTTAACTGGGAATCAATCACGGCTCTGCTGCGACTCCCACACTCCAAAATGCTCCTTTGGTGGAGCTGAGGCTGGCTTGGCTGCACCTGGGGTGTTTAGCGTGGAGGTGCTAACTCAAACTCCACGTACTCCGGTGGTAGTTAAACTCCGTTTGACACAGGTTGCATTTTACTTTTGACTAAAGTAAAATGTAAAAGTTTTCTAAAAACTACGTGAGACGGGAGGAAATGTGTATTTTTGTAATTTAATTGGAACTGTCCCTTTTTAATTAGAGGATGTTTCCCCCATTAAATTCCCTTTTTCTTGACCTTTGACCTTCCTGCTCCTCTCAGGTAACTCTCACATGGCCATCGTCCACAAGGTGAACAACGAGGGGGAGGGAGATCCGTTCTACGAGGTTCTGGGATTGGTCACTTTGGAGGACGTCATCGAGGAAATCATCAAATCAGAGATCCTGGATGAATCTGACGGCTACTGTAAGAGTCTCACACGTTAATTAACCCTTTAAACTCTTTGTGTTGAAGGCTTTGAGTAAAATCTCTGCATATTTAAGCTGAGCATGACATATAATGTTATTTTCAGCATGCGTTGAGATACTTAAAAATGCCATTGATTTGCATGTGAGTTATATTACACATGATTTAAGAGTTTTTTAAATCTCTCTCTCTCTCCTGTTTTGACCCTGTGTCTCTCTCCTCTCTCTCTCCTGTTTTGACCCTCTCTCTGTCTCTCTCTCTCCTGTTTTGACCCTGTGTCTCTCTCTCTCTCTCTCTCTCTCTCCTGTTTTGACCCTGTGTCTCTCTCTCTCTCTGTCTCTCTCTCTCCTGTTTTGACCCTGTGTCTCTCTCTCTCTGTCTCTCTCTCTCCTGTTTTGACCCTGTGTCTCTCTCTCTCTCTCTCTCTCTCTCTTCTCTCTCTCTCTCTCTCTCTCCCTCCCTCTCCCTCTCTCCTGTGTTGACCCCTGTGTCTCTTGCCGTAGTGGACAGGAAGGTGAAGCGTCCTCTCGCCCCTCTGGAGATTCCTCTGGAGCCTCGCGGAGCCCCTGAAGAGTTTTCACTGTTCAAGCCTCCAGAGGGAGAACCCAAAATACGCACCTCTCCTCAACTCCTGCTGGCTACTCACCGCTTCCTGTCCAGAGGTACGTGTGTGTGTGTGTGTGTGTGTGTGTGTGTGTGTGTGTGTGTGTGTATTTTTAATAAGCGATTAATCATTTTGAGCCAATGTTTAAAGAAACGAAACATTCGAATTCTCTGATTCCACTTTCAAATTATTTTTAAATGTGTCTTCTGTGACATTAAACTGAATATCTTTCCATTGTGGATTATTCAGGACAACATTAGACATTTTAGGACATTAAGACGGAAACTCTAATCAATATTTTTCACCATTTTCTGAACCAATTTAGTAATGGAGAAAACACTTCTTCTTTTTCTTTTCTCTTTTTTTTCAGGGTAAAAATAATTTAAATCATATTTCTGTCGTATTTCTTGTTCTGTAAGTGTTTATTCTACATTTATCATAATGTTTGTACGCAACTGTGTCATATTAGTTGATTAACAAAACTAATCTATGTTACTATCTATGTGTAAACAGTGAGTGAGGTTATAAAGAGGTCAGTTTATCAGTTTAACAGTTTATATAATAATTGATGTTTCTGTTACTTTCTGTGTTTCAGCTTCAGGCTTAATATTGATGCTTTTAGCTTCACACACACACACACACACACACACACACACACACACACAGGCACAGACAGACAGACAGACACACACACACAGACATTAACACAGGCACAGACACACACACACACAGAGACAGACAGACAGACACGCACACAGACAGATACAGAGACACACACACACACATAGATAGACACACACCACACACACACACACACACACACACACACACACCACAGGCACAGACAGACAGACAGACAGAGAGAGAGACACACACACACACACACACACAGACAGACAGAGAGAGAGACACACACACACACACACTAACACAGATACAGAGACACACACACACACACACACATAGACACAGACAGACACACACACATAGACACAGACACACACACACACACATAGATAGACACACACAGACACCCACTCTCTGCTAAGGGTTACTTCAGGTCAGCAGATAGTGTGCGTCTAGAGTCTAGACATATCTGATGGTGACAGCTCTATCCTGCGTGTCTCTGACCTTTGACCCCGTGCCCCCCTAATCCTGCCCCCCCTCCCTCTGTAGAAGTGGAGCACTTCAGTCCTGGACGCGTGTCAGAGAAGATCCTGTTCCACCTGCTCCGTCACCCCACCGTCAACCAGGAAGTACACTTTGACCCCGGCAACCGGCTGAGCCCCGGTCACTATCTGTTACACACGCAACCATCCGGTGGACTACTTCATCCTGCTGCTGCAGGTGTGTGTGTGTGTGTGTGTGTGTGTGTGTGTGTGTTGTGTGTGTGTGTGTGTGTGTGTGTGTGTGTGTGTGTGTGTGTGTGTGTGTGTGTGTGTGTGTGTGTGTGTGTGTGTGTGTGTGTGTGTGTGTGTGTGTGTGTGTGTGTGTGTGTGTGTGTGTGTGTGTGTGCCGACCCCACGATGAGTCTGGGAGTCAAACCTCTCTCTAGGTTTAACAAAAAAAATGATTAGTTAAGAGTCACACTGAAGACACACACACACACACACAGATACAAATGCACAGACACACACATACACAGATACACACACGTACACAGACAGACACAGACGCACAGACACACACACATAATAAACACAGACAGACACACACATACACACACAGACACGTACACACACAGACGCACACACGTACACAGACAGACACATACACACACAAACAGAGACACACATACACACACACATAATAAACACAGCCAGACACACACATACACACATAGACACGTACACACACAGAGACGCACAAACACACATGTACACAAACAGACAAACACTCACACGTACACAAACAGACAAACACACACACGTACACAGACAGACACATACACACACACAAACGGAGACACACAGACACACACGTACACACACAGACTTAGACAAACCACACACACACACACACACACACACACACACACACATATAGACACACACACACACACACACACACATATAGACACACACACACACACACACACACACATACATATATAAAAGACATGAGAGTCAGCCTGCAGGTGTGTTTGTGTGTTTTCAGGGTCGTGTTGAGGTGGAGATCGGTAAAGAAGGACTGAAGTTTGAGAACGGAGCTTTTACATACTACGGTGTTTCTGCTCTGACGCTGCCATCTTCAGGTGAGACGGAGGAACTGCAGGAAGAGTTGCTCCTCACATTTACTGCAGGAATATCCAAATTCTGTGGAAGAGTTTGGACATGATTTAAAAGATGAGGCTGTTTCTATATTTCTCTTAATGTCAGAAAACCAACTATGAACTGATCTACTAACAGATATTACAACTACTACTACTACTAGTGTTTATCAAAATGTTAATAAGCTGTTATTTTATAGCACCCATCATTCAAAGCACTACATGTCAAGACTCACTCATTCACACACAGTTACATAGTTAACTAGTTAGTCTGCAACACTGTTCATGCACTGATGGTATATTTAAATAAATGAATAACTAGACAGCTCACAGATTCATGATTGTCTCTAGATAATGATAATAATAATAATAATAATAATAATAATATTCACTTTATTTCTGTATGACCTCTCCAAAGCAGAGTTTTTAAGCTGCTTCACATAATACAATATTCACCATTTAAGCAGAATATCATACAGAAAAACACAATAAAAACCAATAATCAAGCAAAATAGAGGAAGCAAAACTGAAATTAACATATTAAGCAATTAAAAAAAACAGGCTTGTGGTGGGTAGAGCACCCGCCCCATGTGTTGAGGCTACAGTCCTCGCTGCAGGCGGCGCCGGTTCGAATCCCGCACAGAGTGGTCTTATCCTGGTGTGTCATTCCCCCCTCTCTGCCTCCAGTCTCTCTCTACTAACCTGTACAATAAAGGCAAAAAGCCCCAAAAAATATACTAAAAAAAAATAAAAAAAGGCTTCATCCCAACACTTTAATAACCTGTAAAATACCACACACACACACACACACACACACACACACACACACACACATTTATGCATTAATAACAACATAAAAATAATCACATATGAAGTTTTAGGTTGTATTTTCTCCTCATGTTAAATAAATTGAGTAACTGAAGCTGAAGGATGAATTACATGTAATAAAAAATGTTTATTCAGACCTTTTTATATTATTAGAATCTGCTGCATCACCGCTCTGTGTTTACATAACTCAGGTTTTATACAGAGGACGTAACAGCAGCTGAAATCTGCAGGGTTGCAACTATTGTGCTGACTGTGTGTGTGTGTGTGTGTGTGTGTGTCCTTGCAGTGCACCAGTCTCCAGTGTCGACCCAGCGTCACTCTCCCAGGGATCCATTTGAGTCATCAGACGCTACAAGCCCGTCCAGCTACTGTCCAGACTACACCGTCCGAGCTCTCACTGACCTGCAGCTCATACGGGTCTGTGTGTGTGTGTGTGTGTGTGTGTGTGAGAGATGATTACAAAGGAGGTTACATCTGAAGTCAGACCTTTAAGATTTTACTCAGGAGGGTTTTATCTTCATTGTTTAATATTTAACATGTTACTGAATACATATATTGCTGTTTTTAATTCTTTGAAATCAATATTTTTTATTATATTTAGTAAATAAATCATGATGTGGGCTTAAATGGAGTCACAGTACCAATTAAACCCACTTTATTCATCAAATATCTTTATTTTATATTCTAAATCTACATGAACTAATGAATACATTTTACAATGAGAGATAAATGTTGCTTTATAAGAAATGATCTCCCTTATGAATCATGTCAGTATCCATGACAACACAGCTGGAACACTTACCCTAACAGCTGATCTTAGATCTAAGGAAGGAAGGGAGGAAAGAAGGAAGGACAGATGGAAGGAATGGAGGAAAGAAGGAAGGACAGATGGAAGGAAGGAAGGAAGGAAGAAAGAAAGAAAGGGAGGAAGGACAGATGGAAGAAAGAAAGGGAGGAAGGACAGAAGGAAGAAAGGGAGGAAGGACAGATGGAAGGAAGAAAGGGAGGAAGAACAGATGGAACGATGGAAGGACAGATGGAAGGAAAGACAGAAGGAAGAAAGAAAAAGAAGACAGGAAGGAAACTGGGCCGGACTGGACCGGTTCTGGCCCCCGGGCCACATGTTTGACGCCCCTGGTCTAATCCGTATGATGCTGCAGGTTGAAGTAAAGGAGCAGACTTCTTTTTCCACCCTGACACTTTCTTTCTTTCTCCCTCCCTCCTTCTCTGTTTCTTTCCTCCCCCTACCTTCCTCCCTTCCTTTCCTTCCTTTCCTCCCTTCCTCTCTCCTTTCCTTCCTCCTTCCTCCCTTGACTTGAGGTGGTTTCTTTCTGTCTCCCTCCCTCCTTCTCTCTTTCTTTCCTCCACCTACCTTCCTCCCTCCCTTTCCTTCCTTCCCTCTCTCCTTTCCTTCCTCCTTCCTTCCTTGACTCGAGGTGGTTTCTCTATTTCTTCCTTTCTTTCTCCCTCCCTCCCTCCTTCTCTCTTTCTTTCTTCCCCAAACCTTCTTCCCTTCCTTTCCTTCCTTCCTTCCTTCCCTCCCTCCTTCCTCCCTTGACTCGAAGTGGTTTCTTTATTTCTTTCTTTCTGTCTCCCTCCCTCCTTCTCTTTTCCTTTCCTTCCTTCCTTCCTTCCCTCTGTCCTTTCCTTCCTCCCTTGACTCGAGGTGGTTTGGGTTAAAATCATCACTGGAGACAAGTTTTATCAAATTCCTTAAAGATATGCAACCTTTGTTGTCATGGCAACAGTGAACACCACCATTAATTGACATGAGCAAGATTAAGTCGATTAGAGTTTTCTTCTTTTATTTTTCTATTAATTGTTTTTTTTTATTTATTTTTTTCTTGAAGGTGACACGTCTGCAGTATTTGAACGCTCTCATGGCTTCTCGTGCCGGTCAGAGTCCCGATCCTCCTGAGATTAAAATCCTTCCCAACAGTCAGACCAAGCTGCTCAACGACAGAAACACCACACAAGGTACCCACGCTGTCTGAAACCCACTCACTCCTCCATCACCTCTTCCTCCTCCTCCTCCTCCTCTTCCTCTCTGCATCTGTGTGTGAAAAACTAACTTATATATACCAGACGTCTTCTCTGTGAACGTCTTGGTAGTGTTTCTCTTAAAATGTGTTTCCTGTCAACTAAATCTATTTTCTCTCCTTCTCTTTTTTCCTCCATGCTTCCTCCTCTTCTCTTCTCTGGCCCGTTCAGAGTTTCCTGTAAACTTTTCATTCTTTGATACCATTGAGAACTACTGTTAGTGCTTTTATTTTATTTATTAATTTATTTATTTATATTTGGTTCTATTAGTTGTTTTGCATGAGGTAAATGAGATGCAGCATGACACCAGACACCAGACACTCATCCATCAATTTAATCCTCAAAGTTTCACCAGGACTCTTTTTATCCTTTTTAAAAAATATATCTTTTAATAAGAGACACTCACACACTCTCACATCTTCTCTGCATTAATTCATCAGGATGTGTTTTAAGATTCAAGATTCAAGAAAACTTTATTAATCCCTCGAAGGGCAATTCATTTGACAGCTCGCACCACAACATACTCGTGCACATAAATAACAAGATGAAACACAGAAGAAAGAAGAAGAGTTGGCAGCTGTGTGCAAGAAGTGCAAAAATCAGCGTGAAATCTCTGTGTGCAGTCTGCAAAATCAGAGTGACAAAAAAAGTGCAAAATCAATGTGCAAAGACTCCAAAATCTACAAAATCAGTGTGAAAAAAAAAAATCTGCAAAGACTGAAATCAGTGTGAAAAAAATCTGCAAAGACTGAAATCAGTGTGCAAAGACTCTAAAATCTGCAAAATCAGTGTGCAAAGTCTGCAGGCCCTAGTCCAATAAATAGTTAATAAGAGGAAGCCTGTACAAGCTCTAAATGATAAAATGCACCACAGTATCTAACTGCACACTGCAGCAACATGCAGATATAACTGGACCTCACACAGATCAGCAGTCAGACAGCAGAGGAGATGAAGCCCTTAACAGTTTACTCTTACATGCTGGGTTGCCTTAGCGACGCCCTGAAGGCAATAATGAAAATCAATTTCTTAAGATTTGTCCGGAAGTACTTAAACTATTGTGTGACTTCCTCATGACCTGTAGTTCCCTCCCATGAGGAACTGAGGTCTGAGGAACCTAGCAGCAGGTTCTCACGATCCTGTCCAGACTGTTTCTGTCTGTGAAGGACTGACGAGTGACGAGTCCTCTGCTGTCTACGTCTGACCAACACTTCTCCTGCTTGACTCATCACATCATCTCACTTTGTGTTCATCTCTACAGTTCTGTATTTATCAAACCTCTCAGTAGTACAAGTAGGAAATCATTCCTTAGGAGGGAGGGAGGGAGAGAGGGAGGGAGAGAGAGAGGGAGAGGGAGAGAGGGGAAGGGAGAGGGAGAGAGAGGGAGGGAGGGAGGGGGAGAGGGAGAGAGAGGGAGGGAGGGAGAGAGAGAGAGAGAGAGAGAGAGAGAGAGAGAGAGAGAGAGAGGAGAGAGAGAGAGAGAGAGGAGAGAGAGAGAGAGGAGAGGGGAGAGGGGGGGAGAGGGGAGAGGGAGAGAGAGAGAGGGAGGGGGGGAGGGAGAGGGAGGGAGGGGGGGGAGAGGGAGGTGGGGGAGAGGGGGGGGAGAGGGAGGGAGGGAGGGAGGGAGGGGGGGGGAGAGGGAGGTGGAGGGAGAGAGAGAGGGGGAGGGAGAGAGGGAGAGGGAGGGAGAGAGAGAGAGAGGGAGGGAGGGAGAGGGAGGGAAGGAGAGAGAGGGAGGAGGGCAAATATTCTCAGAGTGATGTATTTTTGGGGCTAATTTTAGGACGAGGAGTAAAAAACAAAGTGTTGAAATGAGTCCTGAGCTGTTTGATGAGAATAAACTGAATTAAAAGAAATAAAACTATAACAGGGAATCAGACTTTTATTGCACTAATACAGATATCTATAACATTCATGATTATTAATTTATATTCAAACATGTTAAAATCAAATATATATGCAGCTAAATGAGCAGCTACTCATTTATCAATCAAAACTAAACCAAATAAAACCTTTATGTGTCCAAGATGTTTTTATTTTTATAGATTAGTTTTTCATAAAGAATAAATAAAAACATTTAGATTAGGAGAGATGACTTTCTTTAATTATATATTATTTATTGAATTTTAAGACAAAGCTCCTTTTTTAATGAGTTTTTTTATGAGTACGCTCATTTATGCACTAAATATGAGGACAGATTCATTATAATTAATTATATTTAGGTGTAAATTAATGATGATTTTACTCACATTTACACTCTGCATTTGAGTCATTTAATGGGATTATTAGACAAAGCTGAACATTTTTGGTTCAGGATTTAAATAAAAGTGATAAAAGTAAGAATATAATCAGCTTTATGAGACAAATATCTGTTAGAATAGTAGAAATATTAAAGCCAATATATGACATGAAGGATTCCCCTGTTCATAAATCCCTTGTTAAATCATCCAGTTAGACACGTTCAGGTTGATGTGTTTTAATCATTAACTAAAGAAATGTGCTTTAATGAACTTAATAAGCTGCATTTAAGGCTTTTGATTCAGTTTATAAATGACATCATCTCTTTATAGTTTCTACTTTGAGGCTCTGAGTGTGGTTTTGTTACTCTGAGGTCAAAGGGTTTTAATTTTAAGTAGTTTTTTGTCCTGAGTGGATCTGAAAGGTTTGATAAATACAGACTCTGGTTCATCTCTAACGTTTGAGTTCTGATTCAACGCTTCATCAAAAATAACAATAATCTGTGTTGTTGTGTAACTATGACGACAGGGAAGGTAAAATGACTTTATTAGACATCCATAAACTTTCTACTGAGACTTTTTTTTTTTTACACATTGTGGATTATATGTTGATTAATTTGTGTTTTATTTAGTTTTATTATCAGAATAAACACCAAACATCTTAATTTAAGCTGTTTGGTTTCCAGAGGTCCCTGAATTTATGCTTTAATTTGATAAACTCCCTTAAAAAACTCATTATTAAAACCTTTAATTGAGAGTTTAATTCATTTTTTAAGGAATACTCTAATTTATGCATTGATTTTATATATTTAAGGAATGCATTAATTATTAATTCAATATTTTTAGCCTGTATTTGTGTGTAAATGAATTTATTAACACATATTTATAGTTTTAATTCATTTTCTGTGTGGATTAAAGGGGTTTTCCAAGACTTGAAGAAATACAGTAAAAGTTCAGGTAGTTTCATTTCTTCAAGATTTTTTAAGGAATTTCATTTAAGGTATAAATTCAGGGATAAATTAAAGTGAATTCAAGTAAATAATGAGTAAAATATTAAATGTAATAAAGAGAAATATTCCACCTGGTCATTTAAAACTCTTCAAACAACACAGACCTTTTGTTCTTTTTACATTCTGCCTCTTCTTCCTCTCTTTTGCTCCATCTTTCCTGTTTCCTGTTTTTATTTTTATTTGCTCTACGTCACCTTTTAACCCTTTACACACTGTTCAGAGTCACATTTTACTTAGTTTTTACATTTGAAAGCTGTAAAAATACACATATAACACTTTTTTTAAGGTGGACTTTTCCTAATGTGAACCACAAATATACAAAAATGGAAATAAAAAGCATCATTTTTATATTTTAGAGCAGCTGATACACATTTTTAAATATGCAAATTTGACATAAATCAGCATTCAAACATAAATATATTAATTAAATTCTATAAAATGTTCTCCAGCATCATAAAACACTGATTTTTAAACATTTTCTTCCATTAAAATTCCATAAAAACATGAATTAACAGACTAATTATGAGTCTGAATATGAACAGTATGTAAAGGGTTAAAGGTTAAACCCCTCCTATGATGTCATCACCCCCCCAACCCCCCTTCATTCACTCACCTCAGCTCTCCTCTCATTGGTCGGATCTCCCACAGGTGGCAGTGCAGACCAGGAGAGCTGCACAGAAGAGGAGGCTCATGGGTAGCGTACTTCTATCTGCCTGCTGTTTAACATAAAAAAACAAAAAACAACATCAAAAACACAAACATTTTATTATTAATATTATTATTCTTAGTTTTTCTTAATGAATCATCTATGGCTGGAACGTAGTTATCGGACATGACTGGACGGAGAGTCTCATCTGCATCCCCCCCATTCCTGTATGTGTGCTTTTATTTGCTATTATTATTATTATTATTATTATTATTATTTTATGCTGTTTTATACACTCTGGACAATATCTGTGTATGTGTGTATATATATATGTGTTCATTTGGTGGTGCCTTTCTTCCACAGGTTTAGCTCTCTGTGCTAAACTCTGCATTGCCAATTTGCCATTCCTCACTTTTATGTCTGGGTGCCAAAGCTTACGTGTGTGTGTGTGTGTGTGTGTGTGTGTGTGTGTGTGTGTGTGTGTGTGTGTGTGTGTGTGTGTGTGTGTGTGTGTGTGTGTGTGTGTGTGTGTGTGTGTGTGTGTGTGTGTGTGTGTGTACGTGTCCATTCCGTCCATTTGAGACACTAAAACACACCAAGTTAGTTCAAAAGCAGGTTTGCACATTTAAATTTGTGCACTGCACCTAAAACAACTGTAACTGTTAATTTTTTTAAGTATGAGTCAAACAGAAGGAAATGAAGCAGCAGCAGGACAGTGTGTGTGTGTGTGTGTGTGTGTGTGTATGTGTGCTTTAGATACACACACACACACACACACACACACACACAAAACTAGTTAATTGTTGGTTTTGTATCTGTTATATAAGTCGAATGAGTGACAGTTTGACACGTGAGAGAAAAAAAAAGCCACAAACAAACATTTAGTCCTGATGTGTTTAATTATCATCAGTCCAGCAGGGGGCGCTATTCAATCTGACACCTGTACTGATCTCATTGTATGTAATTTAAACTATAACCCCCCCCTCTCCCCCCAAAAAACCCCAAAACATTCATGCATGCAGTCAAATTCAGCTGACATTGCAACATGCTTTTATTTTGTTAACCCTTTTAAAGCACCTTGTATTGTACATTCCAGTCGCCTAAATATTCACAACTTCCTGTTTTTGTAGAGCTGCAACAATTAACTCGATTAATCTTAATATTTTAATAATCGTTTTAATTTTATTTTTTTTTAAAGCAGAAACCAAATATTTGTTGGTTGCAGCTTCTCAGATTTGAGGCTTTTTATTGAATAAGGAATTATAACCAGTGTTTTTCTTCTTCACTGTTTTATAGACAAAGCGATTAATCGATTAATGGAAGGAATCATTAGTTGCAGCCCTACACTGTTTTATTTAACCTGTCTGTCTCTATGTGTGTGTGTGTGTGTGTGTGTGTGTGTGTGTGTGGATGGGAGTGTGTGTCAATAACAATATTTCAATACTACATGTCAGAAAGTATTCAAGTCTTCACCTTAGCTCCATATTAACATGCATATAAAGCGTACGTCAGTCATTGTTGCATGTGTATAAACATGTGAAATATGTCAGAAGTGGCCTCTAAATAATCCCCCTGTGCCCCCCCTCCTCCCCTCCCCTCCCCCCCCTCGTGTTTGTATATTAATATATTAATAAGAAGGAGGAAAAACAACGAGGCGAGGTTGACTCTCTCTCTCTCTCTCTCTCTCTCTCTCTCTGAGCCGTGTGACCGTAAACTAAAATCAGTGTTTTTTTGTTTTTCTTTTTAAAGGACGGGTTTGGATCTTTTTATTAAAAGTCGATCTTAATACGATACTCTTACTTTATACAGTGTGTGTGTGTGTGTGTGTGGTGAGTTTTGGGGTTATTGAGTCTGGAAATTGGTGACTTTAACCTAAAAGTCCATGCTTAGTGCAGAAATGTGTCCTAAAGTTAAAGGTTGGTTTATGTTCAGAGTCACATTTGATCCATTTAACATGTAAGAGCTGCAAAAACACCCAATACACATTTCTGCTAGGGTGGACTTTACCCAGAATATACAAAAATGAAAATAAAAAGCATCATTTATGACATTTTTGTGCATCTGATAGACATTGTTATGTATGTAAATGTAACAAATTTGACCCATTTTATATTTGAAAGCTGTAAAAACATGATAAAACATTTCTTTTAGTCAGACTTTTTCCTAAATGCAACCCACAGTTTAACAAAAATTGAAATAAAATTGATAATTTTTAAAATTTTTGTGCAGCCGATACACATTTTTATATGTGCAAATGTACAAATTTGAACAGTTTTTATTCCAAATATTTCAGAAAAAATGAAATCAAACATTTTTTTTGTTCTCCTGCATCATAAAATAGTGATTGTGAAAGTCTTTTAATCAAATAGAAAGAAGTCAACAGTGTCGCCTTCTTCCCACTCCCTTTCGGATGTGGTTGACAGTGCATTACTACTCCGTTTGGTCCGTATCCGTAAGCTTTATGGAAATGTGCAGAAATACGGAAGACATTATTTAACGTTGAGCATAAATGAGCCATAAAGTTTACAGATAGGGACCAAACGGAGCAGTACCACCGGAAACCATGGGGAGGCAGTGTTGCTGTCACTACTCGATACGTAGCTCTAGTGAGACACGAAGAAGAAATAACAATGGAGGAACTTTTTGAGGAAAGGTTGTGCGAGTTGGTTAGAAACTTTAAACATATCATTCTCCTCCACAGTCACCATGTTTGTTTTTGAGATTGTTGTTGTCATGAACGTTTGACTCGGTGCTGCCCCCTGGTGGATGTATTGGTTAACATCCATGCCAACGTAAAGGACACATGGAAGTATGTGAGCAGTGACGGTAACATAGTTTGAAAAGGACGACGGATACATTTTCGTATGTACGTTGAGCATAAATGGGCTTTTAAACCTCACTCAGGACCTTTGTCCTCCATCCAACATTATATCAAACCTCTGACTCCAGTTACCTCTACCTCGTTCAGGGAAAACAGTCAAACACATATCTGACCTTGGCTGCTATAGCAACACTATCAGCGTGGCTCCTGTTTTCCCCAAAAGGAGCAGACTCACTGCTTACCATGTTCTCAAGAGGAGACACCCAACATTTGGTGTGGCCTTGCTATGAAGCCTAGTTTGACCCAGTACATATTAATGATCCTTCCTTAAATTAACAGAAATGATTATAGCTGTTTTAATCTCAGTTTAGATAACAGAAGATCATGATATAGTGTGATTGTTAATGTATTTTCACTTTAATAATATCACATATATAAAGAAAACATGAACACAAAATACACTCATGGTTCAAACTTTGGTGTGGGCAATAATTATAAAAGGATACTTCAGTCAGAATATGAACAGTATGTAAGGGTTAAACATGAGTATTTCTTGATAATAAACTCAACATCTCTGAATAACCAAGAAAATAATCAATACATTATTCAAAGATGAAAATATCGTTCGTTGCTGCTCGGGCTGGGTATCAGTATTCGATACCTTTTTAAAGTATTGACTGAAATGAATCTATACCAAGTGATATCTAAACATCTCCCATCAAACAATACCTGCAATTGATCTGTACTTTTTTGCACCCAGAGCTAAAAAATATGACTATTTGTAAGGACCGCCACAGCAGCTATGACCCATCTGTGGTGGTGAAGTCGTGGTGAATTAGAGTTATTATTAGTTTGATGCATTAGTGTAAAAATCAAATCATTTTAGATGTGGAGGAGCGGTGGCATTTCACACTATTTAATGCTTCTAGTCACATGATTGGGTATCAAATGAATCACTCAGTTGGTATCGGTATCACTTTAAGGCAGAGTGGGCGTCCAAGTTATGCTATAAAGAGCCGTAATGTGGCTGGTTTGACTCATTTAATCAACTGATCTCAGTCTTCAAACAGTTGATTGGTTGGGTCGTGCTCTTGATTGATTGGCAGACACATTATGGCGCTTTGGGCATGTTCGGACATGTTTGGCTTTAAGGGTGCTTGGATTGGTAATGGTGTCCTCATTTAAAAAAAAACGATACCCAGCCCTAGTTGCAGTGCTGGTGCAACACGTAGTTAAGCCGAAAGTGCACTCAGACGCAATAATCTATATCTATCTAATCAAATATCTATAACTGTGCTCACTTTAGCAAAGTCTTTTCCACGAAGGCTTTCACGTGGTTGGACTTGGTTGTACTAAGAAAGAAAGTGACAGTTGTGGCTGAATGAAAAGAGCACTTCACAGCTTCCCCACATGAGCTGCGTAAATGTCAGGTTGTGGTTTTCGGAAATTCACAATCTCCCAAATGTCAAATGTCAGACAGGTCAACCAGATGAATTTCCAGACGTTGTTAAACCACCCGACTAGCACCCGAAACCTTTTAGTCAAAGTTACTATGAGGCATCAACAGTCTGAGTCAGCCTAATCAAGTTTTTCCATACGTGATGCTGGTGTGATGTTCACACCTGTGAACTCAAGGCTGCAGGTGGCGAAAATACAGGAAACCACAGGATTTTGTTTCCCTGTAAGCCTTTGCAAATACGTACTTGATGCTCTTCACACAGGATGTCATTTTTAAAGAGAAGATCATGCTTGTCAATCAATGAAAAAAATGTGTCTGAAACTATTTTTATTAATAGATTAATCATTTTGAGTGACTTTTTTTTTTTAAATTTTAGAGACATTACATCCAATTTTCTCTCTCTAGCTCATCCAATGTGAAGAGTTTTAGCTTTTGTACATTTTATATAACTGTAAACTTAATATCAGGGTCATGCTTTACCTTTTTATATAAAAAGGTAGGCAACAGTCTGGGCCCCCCAAATAAAAGGGCCCAAAAATGGTTATATATATATTTTTTTAATAATGATGTTTAAATATGAAAACTTTTGAATTATGTTTCTATGCATTAAAGGCCCCAAAGCTTAAAAATATGAAATGTTTAAAGACCAAACAATGAAAGGATTAATCAAGATCATTGAGGATTTGGCAAATAGGGAATTTTGTATTAAAAAGACCAACTTGATTGGTCAAACTCGACTGCTAAAGCCTCACGTTAGCTTTGGCCAAAGTTCCATTTATCTCGGCAGTTGGAAGTCATAGCTGGGAATGACGTTGAATCCGAGTTTGCATCGTTCCCGTTTAAAGTCAGAAAACCAGTTTTAGCAAGGTTAGCCATTGATACCAATACCAGATTATAAAAACACATTTTGTGCTCTGTGTATGACTGATATAATGAAACACTGACAAGACTAATAAATAGGATATTACTACAACGTCTACACTGTTGATGCACGGGGCTAACATCCTGGATCTTGAGGTTGGGGTTTTGTGAGGTTCATCCGATATCTACGAGTCGAAAAATCCGACTTCAGGAAGCGTTCCAGTTGAAATTTCTGACTGGGAACTCGGAAATTGCGACTTCAACAACAATTAGGGAACAGCCATAACTATGCTATGGATTGACTGTTTTATTATTTGTCCATTTGGCGGCTGGGGAAATGCTGATTAGTCAACAAGCCACACAATAAAGTTATTTACTAGCGGAAAGTGGACAGCGATGGCCGTACCCAAAAAACCTAGCGGGGCTGCCGAAAGAAAAACGATTTGAGAAAGAATCGGCTGCAATAAAAAATGTCCTACAGATAAAAAGTAGCTCATTCAAAAAGGCTAAAAATGGAAAAATAAGTAGGTTGGAACATAATCTGCCTTTTCCTGATGACGAAACCAAGCTAAAATCTATTCTGGGCTCAATATCTACAATAATCACCACATTTCAATAAATATAAATGTATTAAATTTAACTTGATAATCCCATATTAATCTCTTTGTCAATAAGTTTATTTTTTGTGAGGAAAAAAAGTGTTGAATTGAAACTTAATAACGCTTAATACATTTATATTTATGTACCGTTTTACGATATAAGACTTTCAAAATATCCGAACTCGTCCTTTTTAAGCAGCAGCAGCGTTGTTCAGGAGTCGGCTCGGCTGCGTTACAGTGTTACATTAGCACTATTTCTGTCTCTTTTGCATCTTTGATTCATGTGTATGTTTGATTCATTCAGTGTTATCACTCGAGCGAGCGAATCGCCATATTCCAGGAGAAATTGCTGACTGTGTGATTCTGAGTAAATATTATAGCTGTTTACTTTGTTTTTGGTTTTATTTTGGTTCTTTCTTTTTTTTTTTTTTTTTTTTTTGGTTGTTGTAATAATTTCCTTTCTTAAAGACTGAATGTAAAAAGATAATCATTACTTTGTGCTACTTATACTGATTGAGAGAAATGTCGGGTTGGAGGGTTGACGATGTGGACAGCTGTGTATTAATATATGACTGCTTAGGTATAGAATAATAATAATAATTTGAGGATGTAGTTTAATAGGTAATCGGTCTCAGTTTTTCAGGTACAACACTGTTACCACAAGAGTTATTGAGAACTTAATCGATTCCTCTTTCTGTCCAGGTTACATTTGTATAGACTTTCTCAAAGACTTTTTGGGTGCATTGAGACTCCATTGCATTTAACTCTTTCAATAATTAAGTTTTCTTAGGAAATAAACTCAATCCTGTTCTAAATGTTTCGTCTTTTGTTGTCTTTTTTTCTATCGCCATACACAAAAATATGAAAAGTAAGGACTTTAACTCTAACATACTGTTCAGGGTCTAATTTGACCATTTTTTACATTTGATAGAAGAAAAAAACATTAAAAACGTTTCTTTTAGCCAGAAATTTGAGGACTTATCTTCAAAATGAAAATATTTTACAACTTTCTAAAAATGTTTTAGTGCAGCTGATTACACACAAAATGGTCTATAGAGACTAATTAATAAGGGATACTGAGAAAAGCCTGAGTATGAACAGTATGAACTAGAAATAATAACTCATGTAGGTGCTTCAGCATTCACCTGTTTGTGTTTGCCATTTCAATGTGTGCATGAAAAACAACTTGAGTGTAAATGTAGAGAAATTTATAAACGCTATCACAATATGACAAAAAAAAAAATGCATTTCTAAGGTGGAGAAGTTGGTATAAACTAGACTTAAATGTTCCACTGATGAGATGAAAAATAGCAGAAGAACTAATCAAATCTGTGTGGAGAGATGAAATTAATACATGAAACAAAGTCTTATCATTCCTCCTGTTCATATTGACTATTAAAAGATCTCCTTCAAATGTGCTTCCAATGTGAAGTGATGGAGGCCAAAATCCACAGTGAGTCCACACAGTCATTTAAAAGTCTCTGATCAGCTTCTATTGAGCTTCAGCAGTGTGAGTTAGTCATATCAAGTGATATCTGACACATTTACAGTCTGTTTAGCATCAGATTCCCTCTTAGTGTTTCCTGTTGAGCTGTGGTGGAAGTATAGTAACAAAAAGACTTTGCTACTAAAAACACTGTAACGTTGAAACATAGAAGATGAAGATTTGACTCATTTGGACGTTGAAGCTTCATATTAGCTTCAGAAGGAGGACTGTGGGTTTAGTCCTCCATCACTTCCATTATAAACATTATGAAGGATCTTCTAATGGTCAGTATGAACAGGAGGAATCATTACAGCAAGAAAAACACGCTTGAAAAATGGTGACCTCGTCCTTTAAGGTCACAAACAGCCTCCATGTAAACAGCAGCATCACTGAGGAGCCTAAAATATCTGCTGGTGATGTTGATGCTCAGTGTGTGTGACAGGTCTCTCTGTGTGTGTGTGTGTGTGTGTGTGTGTGTGGGACGGGTCTCTCTCCTGTTCTGCAGGTGCTCGGCCTTCACTCAGCTCTTTTCGGTGGCCGTCAGCGTTCATGAATGTGATTACATCATGTTGCAGTTATTTGTTTTTTTGTGCTTTCAGTGTAAAGTGATGGAGGCCAAAACCCACAGTGAGTCCACACAGTCATTTAAAGTAGATATGAAGTTTATATTGAGCTTCAGCATCAAATTATCTGACATTCACTGGACAACTGAATATTATTTTAAGGGTCAGCAACACATCAGGTTTGGCAAGATGATGCCATCTTTGGATGCTTAAGCTTCATATTAGCTTCAGATCAACTTTTAAATACATTTTTGTGGATTTAGTCCTCCATCACTTCCATTGTAAGTGCATTATGAAGGGATCTTCTAATGGAGAATGAACAGGAGGAATCATTACAGCCACAGCTACAAATATAAATACAGGCAAAAATGCTTAAAAACATGCATAATCCATGCAATCCATCCATGCTTTTTGGAGGGATTATTTTTTGTAAGGGTTAACAAGCCAAACATGTAGTTAAATAAATCTAATGAAGCAAAAACTACAGTATTTCTCTCTGCAATGTGGTGGAGAGGAAGTATAAATGCAGCATGAAATGAAAATACTCAAAGTACAAGTACTGAAAACAGGTACTGAAAACAAAAATGAAATTACTGTACAGCACGTCATTGGAAAATCATTGCAGAAATGTATTGGTGTTTCACTAAAGCTTTAATAGACTGTGGTGAGATTGTTTCCTCATGTTATGATCTACCTCAGGTGTTTTTCTCTGTTGTTTTTCTTTCATTATCTCTTTGGCAGACGGCCTGATTGTTGATTTCCTTCTCTTGTTCTTCGGAGAAGGAGGTAGTATTCATTCTGTGCAGGCAGGTTTGGAAACTGGCCCGAAACTGCAAGCAGAGAAAGAATCCAAAATAGATATACTGTGACAATACAATGGTACTTTAACAGTATAAGCTGATTTTTTTGGGTCATATTTTATCATAAAGGATTGAACTAGAGAGGAAACCGTCATTTAATCAACTATTTTGATAATTGATTAATCATTTAAGTCACTTAATACCAATCATTCTCCAGCTCCAGCTTGTCATTGGTGAGAATTTGCAGCTTATCTTTGTCTTATATTATAGTAAATTGAATATTTTTGTTGACAAAACCTTTTCATGACATCGTCTTGGGCTTCGGGCATTGTGAAGGAGATTTTTCATGCATTTCTGACATTCTTTAGACTTTACAATTGAACAACTAACCAATAAATAATGAAAATCCTCAGCTCTTAAAGCTCAGAGATAACCAGTGTGACTTTTGGCCGTCTGAAAATCGGCAATCATGAGAGAAACCTGGTCAAATCTGTGCATCTCACTGTGAGACTCGTCCACTGGTGACTGATATTGAGCTTTGGGGACCAGATAAAGTTCTTGACAGAATCAGAAATGTAAGACCAAATTCTCACAATGTGACTGTTGCTATGACCTGTTGTAGATTTTAAATATGAAGCCCATACATCAGTGGAGAGAGTGCACAGGAGTTGAAAAGGTTTATTGACACTTGAACGAGAAGAATGAAATAATGATCAGAGCATGTTCTGTCTTGATGCTCCATTCAATTCTGGTCTGTTAATAAGCTACTCAGATAATGCCATTGGTGAATCATCCAATACGTTCAGATACAACCCATCTGCAGCATATAGAAATGAATCCATTGCTCTACAGATTAGGACAGTGTCTGGGAACACAAAGCTCAGCAACCTTGTCCTCCATTCAAACAAACCCAACTTCTCACTACAGTTTACCTCTAGACAGACAAACACATGATATCTGACCTCGGCTGCTGCAGCAACACTATCAGGGTGGCTCCTGTTTTCCCACACCGGTGCCTCCTGTTTTCCCCAAAAGGAGCAGACTTATTGTCTACTAGTATGTGAAGGGGGGGGGCAGTGTCTCACGGTTAAGATTTGGTGTGACCTTGCGATGACTTCCAGGCCTAGTTTGACCCAATGTGTGATGGAGGTGATGGAAAATTCCCATGTCTATAAACCCACCGATCAGAAAATGGCATGAAATGACAGAGAATACACCTGCTGACACTATCTGCTCACATTCAGACTTTAAACTTTTGCCAAGACATGTTGTAAGATATATAACTGCTTTGAATTATAATTTGTGTCTGATGTGTTTATTTTTCACAAACAAATGTTCAGTTATATGTCATCTACCTCTTTTCTTCTCGTTAGAAAAATCCAGAATCTCTGAATCTACACAAACATTATTCATTTCAAAACTTTTCCAACTGGACAACAGATGTCTCCTCCTTCACTGTGAAGTCTATTCTTAAGTTTCCACATCACATATTGTTGAGTATTGGACCAGGACTGTCCATCCATCCATCCATCCATCCATCCATCCATCCATGTTCTGTTGCTTATCCAAGGCCAGGTCTCTGTCAGTACATTTACATGCAGCAAAAAATTCGAATTTCTGATCGGATCAGACATAGTTTGGACTTTTAAAATGCTTGTAAACACCTTAGTCCGATCCTCATCAGACCTACATCGGACCATAGCAGACATCTCAAAATCGGATAAGTTCTGGGTCTCCTCCCTGTTGGCCGTGCCCAGAAAACCTCTAAAACGAGGCTGATCAGGTGCACAAACACCTCAACTGGCTCCTTTTGATGCAAAGGAGCTCCTAGCCTCCAATGGATGTCTGATCTCCTGACCCTTTCTCTAAGACTGAGCCTAGACACTCTCTGGAGGAAACTCATTGCAGCTGCTTGTATCCACGATCTGGCTCTTTTGGTCACTACCCAAATCTTGTGACCGCAGGTGAGGGTTGGGACGTAGACTGACAGCAGCAGCTCCTCCCCAACCCTGAGGAGGTCATCCACCTTTTTTCCAGCAGAGTACCATGGCCTCAGATTTGGAGGCGCTGACTCTCATCCCGAACGTTTCACATTCAGCTGCAAACATGATGGTGTAGAAGCCAACAGAACACATCAACCACAAAAAAGCAAAAGAAGCAACCAGCACCGGCCCCAAATTATTTATGATGTCACAAATCGAGCTCGTAAATTTACGTCTTAAAACTCGGAATAAGTCGAGGAATGAGAAACTCTCAGTGTCTCTTAGTGTCAAATTTACCAAACAATGTATGCCTACGAACAGAAAATCACAACCAGCTAATCTCTATCAATCTTCTGTGGCTGGTAATCAGATGAACAGTTTAACTACAGATTAAACTAATCTTTAATCTGTAGTGGGTGACGGTTTCTATTCATAAATCTGACAACATTTCTTCTTTGGGTTTTTAAGTTCCTTGAGTTCATTGTTCCCTAATAAAGTAGTTCATTGTTAATCTGATTTCATAACCCTTTTATGAAGCACATGTCTGTAGTTTCATATCCTTTTTATGATTCCCTTTCATAAATTCATTTTTAATAGAATATGAAAGGAAACAAATCGGATATGATGCAATAACAAGAAAGGGGAATACCCAAAGCCTGAAGCTGAAACAACATTTTTAGGTAGTCTGTTTATTCATTTTAATCTATTCATTCAAGTATTGCCAATCATTATTATTATCATCATTGGTTTGTGGGAGATAATAAAGTCATATCACTGAGTTACTTTATGAATGACTCCTACAGAAGGAAACAAAAATGGGTACAAATGCTGCTCCCCTCCATGAAACCATCCACCAATTTCCACTAATGTAACTAAAACAAGATTCAACAAGATAGCATTCACCAACCACAAAACAAACTGGTACACACTGATACAGGCCTCCATTTGTCCCAAAACAGCTGGATTGAACTTTACCAAGTATATTTCAACCTGAGACGAGCCCCCATTTCTCATAAACTGGCTCAGGAATCTTTCAAAGCATCCTCACATTACTTTCAGTACTTTAAACCTTTACACAGTACTCTGTAGTTCAGTGTCTTGTGTACCAAACATCAAAATTCACTCCCTGAGTTACTTTATGCTTGACTACTGATTGAAACCTGTGAAAGGGTTTGAAAACCAAACAAATTGGGTACAAATACTGCTCTTCTCCATCAAACCATCCACCAAATCTCACTAAAGTAACTAACACAAGAAGCAAAAACCTTTCGTGACATTCTCCAACCATATAACGAACCCTATTTGACTGAACAGTCCTCCATTTGTCCCAAAACAGCTACCCTACCAAACCGGTTTCAACCTCAGACGAGCCCCCACTTGTCAAAAACTGGCTCAGGAATCTTTGAAAACATTCCCACATTACTTTCAGTACTTAAAACCTCACAGTGTATTTTAGGGTCATGTGTGCCAAACGTTAAAATCCACTCCCTGAGTTACTTTATGCTTGACTCCTACAGATTGAAACAAAAATGACCACTTAGACAAAAGTGAAAGGGTTTGAAAACCCAAAAAAATTGTGGACAAATACTGAACCAAATTTCACTAAAGCAAGAAGCAAAACCTTTCTGTGGTACTCTCAACCCTAACCCTAACCCTAAACCTCAATACACAATGTTAACTTTTAGCATTCACCAACCACAAAACAAACTGGTCACACACTAAAGGCCCATCGCCCATCTGCCATAAACTAGCTCAGGAAAAAAAAAGCTGTGTCATGTTACTTTCAGTTCCTAAAAATCTTTGCACAGTAGTGTATATTTCATGGTCATGTGTGCCAAACATTTCAATTCATGTGAAGGTCCGTCTGATTCATGACAGCTCTCGCCTCAAACGCAACTTCTTCTTTTTGGCTCAGAAGTGAAAGGTGAATCAGGTCCCTGAGTTGGAAAACTGTCCCGGGTGTCTGTTGTTGAAAGGTTTTGTTTAAAGCCATGATTACACCTCGATTTAAGGCTTAAAAACAAGATTTTACCAGCTGATAACTACTGGAAGAGACAGACTGAGAGTTAAAGAGCTACAGGGCGAGATGCAAAGAGGATTTCTGGCAGCTTTGACTTCTGCCTCGTTTAAATTATCATCATCATTACTACTACTACTACTCCTACTCCTACTACTACTACTATTATTATTAGCATCATTATGAGTCACTGAGCAGCTCTGGCCTCACACAGCTACGCTCCTTCCTGTTGCAGGAAGTTGCAGGTTATGGTCAAACATAGAAGCTAAGAAGTTATCAAATCTCGTTAATGGAGCAATAACGTGGCTTACATTACCGCCACACACACTAATCAGAAGGCCTAAAATTAGAGATTGAGACTATAATGACTTGGTGGAAACATATATTCTCTTATTATTTCATGGGAGAAGCTGAAGCTTTTTGAATGGGAGAGTATTAGTGCACTTTAAGGCACTTCTGCATTGACTCTCAATTTTAAGCTGTAGTTACTGCTGCTTGGTAAGTAGGCATAGCTGCTCTCACAAGCTTTCAGTATCAACTTAAAGTCTGTGTAAAGTAAGAATAAATATGTGTTGTGAGTTTGACATACCACAGAAAAGTGTGTTGTTAACCATCCTGCCAAATTTGAATGATTAAAAAAATCGCCAAATATATGAAATTAGGCTTCAAAGTTGTGTAAAAATCAGCCTCTTTCTCTGCTCCCAGACGCTGTGGGCGTGGCCGCCGAATTCGCTGAAACCCGTCCCCTACCAAGTGTCACCTGTCAATCAAAGTCACCACCTCTACCAGAAACATGGATGCTACAGTTCTTTCTGCCACTAGCTCACCTGCTAGCTCGGCAGCTAACTCAGCTAACTGGCTAACTGTAGACTGTATTGGTAGTAGTGTTAGATGTAGTAACAATAACTGGCCACTAGGCAGGTTAACCACTGAGGAGAGCGGACTCTCGGTCTTATATAGTAGGGGAGGGACCAAGGATACGCCACTACATCATGGAGTAGCCCTTTTTTGCAGGCTCATAAAATCAGTAAAAATGAGAGGGTGAGAAACAGTTCAAGGCTCAATCTCCATAATTCAGTACTGCATAGTTATCAGCCTTTTCACGTTTTCTGTAACCATTTTCCAACATGTATAATATGTTTAGAAGTAAATAAATGAATTGACTTTACACAGACTTCAAAGGAATTATAAAAAAGATCAAAGATGTAGATGTATGTCAGCAGTTGCCCTACTTTCATGATTTCATGTCGATTTCCCGAAAACATTTATGCAAATTTAATAAATCTTAAAGTGCCACCCTGTAAGACACAGTCATCAAAAACAAATTTAACCACTTGTAAGCAGTGACAGTATCACCTCTCTTTCATATGCATTTAACAAAGCACAAAACTGCCTGTAGCTGCGTTTCTTGTGTTCTTGGCATCACCAACACCACTTCCTGCAGGTTTGAAACCAACTACGTAGTGGTCGGCAACTTTTAAGGCAGCCACGTCAGCATACTGTAGAGTACACTGGTTGATCATTCAACTTTATAAGTAGTAAGTTCCAGTTACACGGACAACAGATATAACATTTTAAAGCTCTGAACTCAGAATCAGACTCAGCAGATAAAACTGAAACAAAATGAACACGCTCCCATTTTTTATATACATATTTTTAGTATTTTATGTCCCAACTTTCAGTGACTACTGTGACTTCCTGTTTGGAAATTACATGGTAATTCCCCCCCCCCCTTAGCTGGTGGTGGTAAAATACAGAGCTGTAGGAACATCTGTTGAACTTGTAAACTCTCTGTGGGCAAAGAGTTGAATCCTTCCCCTGGTGTTTCAGAGGTTACTATGATTCATCAACATGAAAGGTCTCGATTGTTTAGTAGTGGAAGACGAATTCAGATCCTTTACTAAAGTGAAAGTGGAAAACAGCAATGAATAAATGCTCAAGTATACAAGTAAAAGTCCTGTATGGAAAATCTACTTCAGTAAAAGTACATAAGTATTATGAGAGACGTAGTTAAAGTATTTCTGTACTCCTTACCGAATCTTTACTAGGCAAGACGAACACCATTTCTTCACAAGATATTCCCACATTTATATATATATATATATACACACACACACACACTTTTTATTATGTTTGTATATCTTTATAAACCTTATATATCTTTTACAAGAGCAACCTGAGTACAGCAGATAGATAGAAACACAAACACAACCAGACATAACAAAAAGGACATACAGCATCAGAGACATCACTAAATAGATTTGAAGATGAACTTTTTTTTAATATAATTTGGTTTTATTGAGACGTTGGTGGACAGAGTCGTCTTAATGGTGTTCAGATGGGCTGAGATCTGCTGACTGTAAAGTTTATTCACATTATCAAATCATTCAGTGAACCCTGCTGTTTATGTTTCACAACAATATATTATTATATATGACATCATTAGATTATTAATAGTGAAACATCAGAGTTAGAGCAGCATGTTACTGTTGTAGCTGCTGGAGGTGGAGCTAGTTTACACTACTTTATATACAGTTAGCTAGTTTATACAACTTTATATACAGTTAGCTAGTTTACACTACTTTATATACAGTTAGCTAGTTTATACAACTTTATATACAGTTAGCTAGTTTATACTACTTTATATACAGTTAGCTAGTTTATACTACTTTATATACAGTTAGCTAGTTTATACTACTTTATATACAGTTAGCTAGTTTACACTACTTTATATACAGTTAGCTAGTTTATACAACTTTATATACAGTTAGCTAGTTTACACTACTTTATATACAGTTAGCTAGTTTATACTACTTTATATACAGTTAGCTAGTTTATACTACTTTATATACAGTTAACTAGTTTACACTACTTTATATACAGTTAGCTAGTTTACACTACTTTATATACAGTTAGCTAGTTTAGTCCAGTGGTTCCCAACCTAGGGGTGGGGCCCCTCCAAAGGGTCAGCAGATAAATGTGAAGGCTGCTGAGATGATTAATGGGAGAGGAAAGAAGAAAAAACTAAGTTCTGATACACAAATGTGTTTTCAGTTTTTGTTTTATTAAAACATATTTGATGATTTTACCTCTTTGGATGTTAAACAAATAATTACTTTTGACAATTGCATGTTATTATTTAAGGTTCCATTTAAAAGTATCTCTATGAGCTTCTGCCTCTGGGTAATTTGTTTTCTAATAAACTGGACCTGGTCTGACTCAAAAAAGCAATTAGCAGGAACACAACTGGCCAATCACAGCGACAGGAGTTGTATCTGGGACTCCACCATGGACCGTGAACATTTATTGAAATGAATGAACCCCTCAACAGGAAACACTAAGAAGGAATTTGATGCTAAACAGACTGTAAATGTGTCAGATATCACTTGATATGAGTAACTCACACTGCTGAAGCTCAATAGAAGCTGATCAGAGACTTTTAAATGCATCACTTTACAATGAAAGCAACATTTGAAGGACTTTTAATAGTCAGTATGAACAGTAGGAATGATTTCACTGCTCACCTGCCTGCTGCTTTCATACAGACTTAAGAAATAGTGAAGCCATCCTTTTAAAATAAAGCTCTGTGAGTTTAAATAATGTGAGCTACATGGGTTTCATTAGCTTGTAAATGCTGTGTAAAAACAATTTGAGGTGTGAGGGTTCTCGTGTCACTAGATGACTGGCAGCATTTGGTTTTATGCTGTTTTATGCGGTTTTACGGGAAACTAGTTCATTTGACCTAGAAAAAGTTTCCACCCCACCTCCAGGTATTATATGTTAAGAGAAAAAATGTTTTTTCCCCCCCCACGTGTTTTGTTGTTTCATCATGGAGTTAACAACTGTTGTGTGGTTTAATCACGGGCAGGTTTTGTGGCTACAAACTGAGGTCACTTGTTGATGGAAATGCCATAGTTGCAAATATGGCAGTCATGCAAATCAAACAGAAATTTAAATGACCTGTTACAGATGCAGGCTATCACATAAATGATTCACAGGTAGGATGTGGAAAGAAGATCACTAGATTCATACCATGGAAACTCCAAAATCTGGCTGAGAAATGAAGGATTCAATTGCAAAAAAACTGACTTTGACTCGAATAGATTAAAAAATTGTCTGTGTTCAGTTTCAAATGTGAAGCAGACTAATGTGTGGCCTTTCATGAACTTCCTAAATTGACGGTTCTGGATTAATCAGATTTCTCAATCTACAGTTTTCATGTGACAGTTTTGAGACAGTTTGCAAGACAGCAGCCACAAGTTTATAGATCATAAAACTTCATTATGTTTAAACAAATGTTTTAAAAGATCAAGATCAAAAGATAACATATTAATGAGAAATGAAGGATTCAATCGCAAAAAACTGACTTTGACTCAAATAGATTAAAAATTTTGTTTGTGTTCAGTTTCAAATATGAAGCCAGAGCACAAAAACACTTCCTGAGAGAGAGGTTAGACTAAGTGCAACAACAGAGTTAATATGAGTAATATTCACGACAGCATTGAGCAATCTCTCCAATATGCAAGTAGTGCAATGAACCACTGGTGGAAAAAGTACTGTACCTAACCTCACACACTGTTCATATTCAGACTCTCAGTTTCCTCTCATAATTAGTCTCTATAATTTCTGCACAACAAATGATTCATGAATACGTCATCAGTCATACATCAAACAGCAAGATCAATCCTAAATGAAACTTTCAGAAAGCTGAGAGACGTACAGTATGGAGTGTTAGTCTCTGATGTTCACCCCTATAAGTTGCATCTCTTTTTCTTTCACTGTACTCAAAGATAGCGTGTCATTTATGTCATGCTAACTCTACCACAGAGTGTGTCACTAATTTCTGTTGTCAGAACAAACAGAGATCGCCTCCAAAGATATCCTGTGGTTAGCCACCACGGGCTAACATAAGCACTAACAGATGTAACTTAACACATTTACTTTGAACTGAATTCTCATCGGCTACTTTTGCTTCTCTCTTCATAATGAATCCATTGTTGTTGTTCCACTTTGGTTGGTTCAGTTTTTTATTTATTTTTTTCATTTCCTTTTGTTGTGTAATTATCACACTCTCATGTCCCAGTTGTAACATTACACCTTCTTTGTTCTTCAAATGTTGAAGTTACTGGACTGATGACTTCCCACATCAATCATCAAACATCATCACTATGTCTGTGTCTATAATTGACCCTTTTTTTTTGTTTTTGGCAGGTTCCTCAATTCATAATGCTTAGTCATCCTTAGTACAGCATTCAAAGAAGTTCTTTAGAGTGAAACTACTGCACCTGCTCACCTCTACTAAAGAGGCCATATTTCAATTAAAATCAACAAAATAGTGTAAATTACTTAAAGCAAAAACCCAGATGCTCAAAGGTCCAGTAATGTATAAGTTTCCCTTTAGCCCACATTGTTTAAACTCAGAGCTTTATTTTAAACAGACAAACTGCAAGCCCAAATCAGATTTTTAGCCAATCTAGATTGGAACCAGATGGCTCTTATGAAGTCTGAACAGTCATGAATCACATGAAACCAGAGTGAAACCACCTTTGGGAGGAAGCTTCAAATCTCATTTGGACAGATGTGTCTGAGTCTGAACAGCTCCAAACACTCATATCGGATTTGACTGTCCGTGACGTCTCTCTACGTCTCTACACTACGTCACTCTATGAGACACCAGACCCGCACTTATTCCAGTGGTTGTTGCTAGGTGATATCATTGGAGGACTTATTCCAGTTGTTGTTGCTAGGTGATATCTCTGGAGGCAACGGAGGATGTAAACATCAGTCCATGGACAGAGGACCAAACCAGATTCTTAATCTTTGGGGAGATGGCTCCGTTCAAGTAAAGCTCGAGGGTTTGTTGATGCTGTCGCTGTCGCAATTATATGACATCACACAATACACACTAGATGACGCCTCTACTCCGCTCCAACGATGTTGCCACAGCAACCTGTCAGATTGGTCATTAATGTGGCCCAGTCTGAACAGAGCCAAATCCGATTTGGACACTTGCTAAAAACAGTGTGGACAGTCAGGCGGATTTGAGAAGGATTCAGATCTGGATCAGATTTACAGTATGAACGCAGCCTTACAGCAGCAGTCAGGTGTCCACAGGTGAAGTTAAAAATCTTTTTTTTTTCCTGTGTTAATATTAGTAAATCTCAGGGTCCAAATGGAATCAGCTGTAAGGTCCTGTGTGCATTGCATTCCCTTTCCTCAGTAGACACAGGATCAATCCCTCCCCAGTGGAAATAGTCTGATTGTATCAGCGCCTAAACACAGCAGGCCCAAACAGATAAACCATCTGACACCAGTGGCCTTACTCTCAGTTCCTGGGAAGTGTTTAGAAGAGATAGTGACAAAACATCTAGATCCGTATCAGTTTCTTTCCTCTCCCATTAATCATCTCAACAGCCCTCACATTTATCTGCTGACCCTTTGGAGGGGCCCCACCCCTAGGTTGGGAACCACTGGACTAAACTAGCTAACTGTATATAAAGTAGTGTAAACTAGCTAACTGTATATAAAGTAGTATAAACTAGCTAACTGTATATAAAGTAGTGTAAACTAGCTAACTGTATATAAAGTAGTATAAACTAGCTAACTGTATATAAAGTAGTGTAAACTAGCTAACTGTATATAAAGTAGTATAAACTAGCTAACTGTATATAAAGTAGTATAAACTAGCTAACTGTATATAAATTAGTGTAAACTAGCTAACTGTATATAAAGTAGTATAAACTAGCTAACTGTATATAAAGTAGTGTAAACTAGCTAACTGTCTCTGATTGTATCAGCACCGAAACGCAGCAGGCCCAAACAGATAAACCATCTGACACCAGTGTCCTTAAACTCAGTTCCAAGGAAGTGTTTAGAAGAGATAGTGACAAAACATCTAGATCCGTATCAGTTTGCATACCAGCCAGTGTGCTGTGAAGATCATTTTCATTGATTTCAGCAGTGAATTTAACACCTTACAACCTCATCTGCTGGTGGGCAAACTGGTGGATCTTGGAGTTAACCTGAGGCTCATTCTATGGATTAATGATATAATGATTTTCCTTTTGATCAGACCCAACAGGTCAGATTTGATTCAGCTATGTGGGTGTGCTGTATGTGCGTGTGCGTGGGTGAAAGTTACTGAGTTGCTAGCTTGGGAAGGAAGGAAGGACATTAGTGTATCTATTTGTTTGTTTTTAATATCTGTATTCTGTATCTGCACTTTGACCACCTGAATTCCCGTCTTTAGGATAATAAAATTGACTTTGACTTTGATATGAGCAGTGAAAGAGGTTTTTCCTCTCTGTAATCATTCCTCCTGTTCATACTGATCATTAAAAGATCTCCAAAGTTCCGATTTGTGTATCGGAACTCTGTTTTTTGTCTTCTTTCATCTCCCATTAATCATCTCACATTAAAACAAGATAAAGCACAAACATAATAAAACAAGATAAGTTTAGGTTTAAAGTCCGAATACAGCCGCAATAAAGTAATTTACTGATATGAACACTGGTTGAAACAATGTGCAAGAGGAGTTAAAAGAAACACTATGACTAATGTGTGACCTCATCAACTTCCTAAATTGACGGAGTTCACGATCTACAGTTTTTATGAGGCAGTTTTGAGACAGCAGCAACACGTTTACAGATCATAAAACTTCATTATGTTTGAACAAATGTTTTAAAGATCCAGTTTAACTCTTCTGTTTCCTCTGTGACTATACAGAATGGCCCTTTAAAACATTACTGTGTTATACCTTCAAGACATGTTTTACATCTACACTGCTCAAACAAATTAAGGGAACACTGAATCATCACACTATAACACCAAGTCAGTTAAACTTTGGGGAAATCAATCTGTCCATTTAGGAAGCGGAAGAGATTGTGATTCAAGTTTCAGCAAGTGACAACAGGTGCAATGGAGACGCAAAAGTAAGACAACCCTAAAAAACCCAAAAAGGGAGAATGGTTATAATATTGTGGCCACAGACAGCTGAATCTTATCTCCAGTTTTTGTGTTCTGCTTATTGTCCTTATCACTATTTTTAGTAGCTATACCACTTTTATCTGCAGGTTAGTCTAGCTCTTCGAGGATGATTGTGGGTTAGCGTTAGCACAACACTCAAGAACATGGAGGACATACGAGAAGACCGGCTGACAGAGGCGGAGAAGAGCATCAACCCAACAGCAGGACCGATATCTGCTCCTTTCTGTGAGGTGGGACAGGAGGTATAACGTCTAGTTCCTGAGTTTTTGCATTCTTGGTGATTTCCTATTTTATTTTGTAATCACCTTTGCCTCTTGTTTCAGAGAGGAAACTTCCTGTGTCTCATTATCCCACCTTCCTTTGTGTTAAACTGGGTGCTCCCCTTTGTCTCTGCCAAATGGTCAAATGATCCAATATTTCAGCAACAATCAAAGATTAGAGAAAAAGTCCAAAAACTGAAAACACATTTGTGTATCAGAAATGTTTTGTTTTTTTCTTTCCTCTCCCATTAATCATCTCAGCAGCCCTCACATTTATCTGCTATCCCTTTGGAGGGGCCCCACCCCTAGGTTGGGAACCACTGGACTAAACTAGCTAACTGTATATAAAGTAGTATAAACTAGCTAACTGTATATAAAGTAGTATAAACTAGCTAACTGTATATAAAGTAGTGTAAACTAGCTAACTGTATATAAAGTAGTATAAACTAGCTAACTGTATATAAAGTAGTATAAACTAGCTAACTGTATATAAAGTAGTATAAACTAGCTAACTGTATATAAAGTAGTATAAACTAGCTAACTGTATATACAGTAGTGTAAACTAGCTAACTGTATATAAAGTAGTGTAAACTAGCTAACTGTATATAAAGTAGTGTAAACTAGCTAACTGTATATAAAGTAGTATAAACTAGCTAACTGTATATAAAGTAGTGTAAACTAGCTAACTGTATATAAAGTAGTATAAACTAGCTAACTGTATATAAAGTAGTATAAACTAGCTAACTGTATATAAAGTAGTATAAACTAGCTAACTGTATATAAAGTAGTATAAACTAGCTAACTGTATATAAAGTAGTATAAACTAGCTCCACCTCCAGCAGCTACAACAGTAACATGCTGCTCTAACACTGATGCTTCACTATTAATAATCTAATGATGTCATAAATAATAATATATCACTACTTTCACTGTAATACTGCATACTACATCACTCATAATACTGCAGTACTTTCACTGTAATACTGCATACTACATCACTCATAATACTGCAGTACTTTTACTGTGATACTTTAACTACATCAAACATTACAGTGAATTATGAGGGATAAGTTAGTGGTCAGTTAGGGTTAGTATTACCTCTTCATTTGTTCTCTTATTTTATTAAATTTCCAGAAAATGAATAAAATCAAAAACACCTACACCAAAAACAAAAAGTGATTTATCACAGCATACACGTGGAGCCACAACAAGGCTCAACCAGGAAGCTGTGAAGTGAAGATAAAAAGACACACTGACACAGTTTCAGTCAGTCTGCGGTGTATCAAGGAGCACGTAACTGTCTGCTGGACTCCTGACACAGAGAAAAAAAGAGTAATCTCACTTGCTTAAATTTTAACCTGTAATCACTTAACAACTGATATCAAACACAATGGGTGACTTTGATCTGGCTGATGCTCTGGATGGGTAAGTTTAATCTATAATATATATCTATAATGCTCTATTTGTGCCTACATGTACAGTGTTTGTAATGCGTCCCACTGCAAATATCAAAAGTAAAATTGACAAACTTTGAGATTAGGGTTTTTTGTTTTTTTTTAGAATAACTTTGAGCTCAGAGCACAAAGTGTGTGTGAAAGTGAAATTTTAACGCTGAGGAATGTTCGTGAGATAAAAATTTCAAGTTCCTGAAAACCTTTTTTTTTTGGCAGTGGCACATCCTGAGTTCCTGTCTTTGAAAAGGGAAATGCTTCCCAATGATTTCACTTCCTCTACCTTTGTTTTGTAAACTTGGCAAAAACAAAAACAGCCTTAGAAATGTGTTTTTATTAGGGCTGTCAAACGATTCATTTTTCTTTCATCTCAATTAATCGCTGTATTTCAATAGTTAAATCATTATATAGTTATTAATAGTTAATAATTGCATTTTCATTGCATGTTCAACATTTTTAAGTCCATATTAACAATGTAAAGCAATTCTTACCAGTGTATCTTGATTAGAAATCAAATGAATTCAAAGAAAGTTACTTTATGAACACACTAATGATTGTGGTTTATTTGGTAAGCGTGACTCATTTCCATTTTTGCATCAGTAGGCTACTGTACTAAATTAGTTGCGCTAGATTTCCCCCTGTCCTCCTTCACCGCAGGCTTTCAGTGTAGAGACCTGAAGTGAACTGAGAAAACAGATCGTTTTTGTCTTTTGGTGCATGCTGCGGGTGAGATGCCACCAATATCAAAATCTGCTACTGACAACAACAAAACAAGGGCCAACAATGTGTGCAGACAGTGCAGCAATACGACAGCAGCAGCAAGACTCTTATCATACCAACACATGCCGATGTTATGATGATGAATGATACAAAAATGATGTAATTTTGGGCTTGGTATGATAGGTATGATAGGTATCTTTAGCTTTATCTTTATTATTCCCGAGGGGTACTTTAGTTTACAACCAGCAGCCAAACATCAAACATAAACAACCACCACAGCAACAAATAAATAAATTCACCAATAAAATAATTACAGGATTGGATTTTATGAGTCATTTAAAAGGCTGATAGCAGCAGGAATGAATGACTTCTTGAAACTTCTGCGTCCTGATGATAGCATCAGGAATTCATTCCTCAGTTGATGGATCGGGTCAACCTAGTAGTGCAGTTCCCACAATTTTGCTGCACACTTTCACGAAACTCTGCAGGCAATTTTTTTTTGTTTAAAAGAAAAAGACCCGTGCCAGCAGATAAAAGAGAACATAAGAAGAACAGATTCAATAAAACAGGAGTTAGACATTGCCATAAAAGTAGTGTCAAACTGCGATATACATGCGCTGATTTTTTTTTACATACACAGCATCGATTTGAGGTGCTAACCCTAACCATTCAACACCAGAGGGGAGATAATGGAAGGATTTCTACTTGGAATTGACAGACATCTCCTTAGTTTTTTACACAATAGTATTTAAAAAGGATGATTTGCACCAGTGGATAATCATCACACATAGGGAAATTGATTGATTACAGGACTCTGTCGATATAATTGAACTAACATGCATCTAAATGTAAGGGGTGGTTCAACTGGTCCTCTGTAAGATTTGCAGCAGTTTTAACCCTTACTTAGTTAGTAGACCTACTGTTCAGGGTCTAATTTGACCAATATTTGACATTTTGGAGCTGTGAAAACACTGTAAAACTTTTCTCAATGTGAACCACAGTACACAAAAATGGACAGTATGTAAAGGGTTAAAATATTTGACATTAATCTGTTTTATATTTCAGCCCACTTATATCAGATGACACAGGAAACGAATGCGGCTGCTTTGACATGAAGGTAAGATGATTGATTGATTTTGATGTGAGGTTTCTCTGGGACTGTAAAGCAGCATTGTGTAGAATTTAGTGCCATCTAGTGGTGAAGTTGCAGATTGCACTCGGAAGCCCATCTCTAGATCCGGTGTGGTTTGTCTGCTTTGGGCTACTGTGGAAACGTGGCGGTATATAAAAGGGCTCCTTTTTATCTGACAAAATACAACACTTCTTATTTTTAGGTGATTATACGCTTATCAAAACATACTTATGAATATTATACTACATTTTAACCAAATCTGTTCTGCTGGATGCTGCTAAATTCTCCACACTGTGTCTTTAATTCTACTCTCAGCTACATTTACTTTCGATTTCACACGTGTATTTTTACTTACATGAAGACTAATTCAACTTCGCCTTCATAAATATGTCTAGAATGAAGCATTATTAACCCTTTAAAAAGGGGAAAATTATGCTTTTATTAATTTTCTGTATATTTTTATCCTGTTACGATGTTGGATAGTGAACAAAGATCCAAAACTTGAGGTGAATGTTTGTCGAAATGCTTCCTGCAAGACAAGACCAAGGGCTTCAACGTACTCTTTTGAACCGAATTCTTTGATGGGAAAAATTGAATCAGCTTTGTGTTTAGGGGGCGATGACGGAAAATATTTTCAGGGGAGGATTCATGTGGCTTCTGTACTTTTTTTTTCACTCTTTCAGGACGTCAAGGATGAGATCGTCATACTTGATGAGGGAGTGAACCTGGTGATTTCCCAGGATCGAAGGACTCTGAAGCGTGTGGCCAATCTGGTGTTGGCCGTTAACAGAATAAAGAAGCCTTATGATCTCACTGATGAGCAGCTCTGCAGTGCGCTTTTGGGCAGCCTGGTGGATGGTGAGTAATCACAGGATGCACAATTCCACCTAATTATAAACCGATTAAAGCTCTTCAGACTTTGCCAAAACTGTCTTCTTCTCTGTCTTCCACCTTTCCGCAGAAAAAATTGTCGAGATGGCGCACATCTCTGGCACAGGAAAGACAAAGTATACCTTCAAGCGTACAAATAGTGAGAAGCCGTTCACTCTGTGTGACGCTGACAATAAAGATCTGTGCAAAGAAGCAGAGAGTGGAGACTGGAAGCTGCAGGCCGTCACTCTGAAAGGAGGTAACTATGAACACAAAGGTACGACTATCACAAGTACACTTACAATTTTATAGCACTTTATACTCAAACTGCACATTTCAGACTATTTACTTCCAACACAGCTTGAGATTACAGATCACAAAAAAGACATCAGCTTATAAAATGACACATTTTTAAAGATTAAACCAGCATGTTTGGTTTACAAAGAAGACTTTAGATTGGTTTTGTGATTATTTTTTAAAAACTCTTGAATTGTTTCCCCCAAGTTTTAACAATGAGTCAAAGGGGAACTCTCCCCCCCTCTCTCCCTCTCTGTCTCTCTCATTCTCTCTCTCTCCCTCTCTGTCGGTCTCTCTCTCTCTTTGTCGCTCTCTCTGTCTCTCTCCCTCTCTCATTCTCTCTTCCTTTCTCTGTGTCTGTCTCTCTCCATCTCTCTCTCTCTCTCTTTGTCTCTCACCCTGTTTCTCTTCCTCTCTCATTCTCTCTTCCTCTCTCATTATCTCTCTCTGTTTCTAAAACCATCCTCAGTGAACATTAAATCATCCTCTTTCTTTGTTTTTTCTCTCTCGCTACAGTTAATTTCAAGCTGGCGCGTTACTGCCATCCCTGCGAGGATCGCCCCAGTAAGGGTCAGACCGTCGTCCTGTCAATCATGAACAGTGACATGCACATGGCATGCTCCATGCAAGACAACAAAGCTGTCCTGACTCTAGAGGTAAGCAGGAAATGTTACACATTTACACATAAAGGGGGATGATGAGGGGAAATAACCAGTCAGAGGGACTTTTGGGGGGAAATTGATGTCATTTAGGGAAATTTTTATTAAGAAGTCCTTATTGCAAGCACCAAACCAAACAAACCATTTATTAACGTTTATATACTGCTTAAATAAGAGGGACTTGAAATAAAGTGTTACCCATTTACTGAAGTATTGTACAATGTTGAGGTACTTGACTTGAGTATTTCAATTTTATTCTACTTCATACTTCATATTTGGCTGCATTTCAGAAGTAAATATTGTGCTTTTTAACAATTATGTGACTCTTTAGATGGACTAAACTAGTATTACCAATCTAAAAATCTTATTTAAAATAATATATTAGTCACAGGGGACAAGTACTTTTACCGTTGATACATTTTGCTGATAATACTTCTGTACTTTTACTTGTAAAGTCACAGATTTTTGTTTTTATATCTGCTTCAAAATCATTTAACTGTTAATATACTGCTTATAAATGCTAATTACTAGGGATGTATAATAAAGCGTTACCCATTTAAATCAAGTACATAGTACAATATTGAGGTACTTTACTTGAATATTTCAATTTTAATGCAACTTAATACTTATATTCTACCATTTCAGAGGTAAATATTGTACCTATATTTCAGTTATTACACTAAAAGCATCAATCAAACTAACCAACTTACCATAACACATCTATCTGTTTCTTCTTTTAATATGCCTCCTTATCTAACACGCATTTTTCTCTTTTATCTATCTCCCGGCAGAGATGCAGTGAGACCAAAATGCAGAAAATCAGCGACGACCAGGACATGGACCGTTTCCTCTTCTACAAGAAAACCGTCGGCGTCGATGTGACCTCCTTCGAGTCGTTCAAGTGTCCCGGCTGGTTCATCAGCACCTCCTCTAACGAGTGCAAGCCTGTGGAAATGTGTACAGTGGACACGGCCTACCGTCTCACAAGCTTCAACTTAAACTAAAAAAAAGAGTGTTTGTAGGTTTTAAGTTGCTGTGCGTAGTTTGAATGTATTTAGAGTAATGCTTAAGACACTGACAGAGCAATCAATTGTGTTTTTATTTTAAAACATATATATGTACACATCTCACCACTAGATGGCGCCAATGTCTGCAGTAATATCTACTTGGTGAGGTGAAGCCATAATTGACAGTATATTCCACTAAAAGGGTTCATTTTACTTTATATTTGTCCTATTCAGTGACTAAATGCTGTGTGACTGAACTAAAAAAAGCCAAACTCTTTTCAACACTCATCTGAACTCAGATGAACAAAGTAGTAACAGGATATTCCTTCAAAGTACTACAATATTTTTTTTATTTTTAAAAAAATGTAATATTTAATAATGTATTTCGATTGTCATTTGTTAAGTTGGAACAGGAATATGAAGACATTACAAGTTTAAAAGCGGTAATATGAGCTAAATATGTCAGATTCTGTGGTTGGTTTTGTTTGATGATTTTTTACACAAAGAAGATTATTATGAAGATTATTTTCCATTTTTTAAAGTAGCTTAAACATTGTTGTTAACATCTCTGACCAGCAGATCTATACGGTGTTACATTCTTATCAAAAGTACCATAAGCTTCTTTTTATATATATATATATATATATTTTATTCCGCAATGACCGTTACAGTTTGTTTTTGATTTTGGGTTAAAAAAACAACTGTTATGCTATTTTTTTATCTTGTCATGTTTTTTCCTGTTTTCTGCTTGGCATTTGCTTTGCTGCTAAAATAAAATGTACTTAAAATCCACTAAACTTCTCACCTTCTCTTTGTTTTGACCTGTAGCTTTTAAAGCATGTAAATTGCTCAGCATCACCCCCTGTGGTCACAAGGAGGATTAATGGTAATGAGTTCACAATTTTAAAATATCTGAGTGTAACCAGTAGTCAGGTGTCTGTATAAGCAGTGAAAGAGGTTTTTCCTCCTGTTCATACTGACTATTAAAACATCTCTTTACAATGTCCTTTTCAGTGTAAAGTGATGCATTTAAAAGTCTCTGATCAGCTTCTATTGAGCTTCAGCAGTGTGTGTTAGTCATATGAAGTGATATCTGACACATTTACAGTCTTTTTAGCATCAAATTCCCTCTTAGTGTTTCCCTGTTAAGCTGTGGTGGAAATGTAGTAACTAAAAGACTTTGGCATTAAAAAAGGACAGATAATAGTAGTAAATTATCCATCAAAATCTCCCAGAGCTCAAGTTGACACATTTAAATGAAGTCCACAATCAAAAGATATACAGTTTAAATATCACACAAGATCATAGAAGAAGAAGAAGCTTCAAACTGAACCTGGAGACAAGAAAAGGACTAAAAACTATTAATTTATCTGTAAAATGTTGCTAATTAATGTCCTGTTGATGTAAAAGACCAATGATAAATCATTTAATCTCTATGTGTTTGTATCTTTATCTTCCTCTACTTGCATTTTCACTGTGTATAGACGAACTAAATGCATTTAAAAGTAGATGATCAGCTGCTATTGAGCTTCAGTAGTGTGAGTTAGTCCTATCAAGTGATATCTGACACATTTACAGTCTTTTTAACATCAAATTCCCTTACTTCTGTTTCTTGCTGCTTCACTGAAATTAGAGGACATATTATGATAAAAAATAAATTACAACCATGAAGCTTTCAGTCTCTGCAGAAAGCTGATGTCACACACTCGAACCGACGCTATCAATCAACAGATCAATAGCCTCACACACTTATTCTTAACCCCAAAGTTTAGCTGTTTCTCATTTTTTCTGAATGTAAACAGTTCACTGAATAGTTATGTATTTATTAGTTATGATGCTTTACCAAAGGGTTTAAGTTAGTGGCGAATTTAAAGGTATAGTAAGCGATGTGGGGGGGAAAACGAGGAGAAAAGTTGTTGATATTTGAGTGAAGACCAAAACAACCCCGGAAGTTTATGGACGCGCATTGTCATGGCAACGGACGTAACCACTGCGCAAGCTTCAGTCTGATAGCAGCATTAATTGCTCTGATAATACAGGTGGGTAGCCTGGCTAACACCAGACCGCGTCTCAATCTCATGTGAGATTATTGTGATAGCAAACCTGTGTTTATATGTCTTCATGACTGTAAACACTTTGAAAGCAGTGAACAAACACCAGATACAGCGAGCAGCTACACAGCAGCTACGTTGTAGGTTACGTTAACACGCTGCTAACGTTAGCTGCTAACGTTAGCTGCGAAGCAAACGTGCAGAGCGTCAAACATCGTCAAACAGCGTCAAACAACTGTAGTAACAACTCTGCTACTTTACAGCTAACACCACAACAACAACAGCATATCCTGACTAACTAGACAGTGAGATGAATGTCAGCAGGTAACGTAACAGTTCATGTGAAGCAGCGCTGATGTTACTCACCTGTCCGGTAGATCAGCTTCCGCCTTCACTCTCCGGTCCTCCACCGGGACTCCGCCGGTCCCTCCGTCGTTAACCACACTGATGTGTCTGCGGGTCCTTGTCTGGTCAAAGTTCTTCTTGTATATTAAATGTTCTTCTAACTTTCTTCTCTCGGGATGTTTCTTGGTCACCTCTCCTTCTCCATTATGTTTGTAACAGTCCTAACGGTCCTAACCGACGTTTCTCAATCCGACTGCGTCACTACGTAACCGCCCCCTCTGTCTGACCGTGAACGCTCCCTGTCTCTGATTGGCTGGAGCATTGTGAGAGCCAGGCTGTGTATTGAGCTATTGAGACGATTGAGACCATAGACTGTATGACACCGGATTTCAGCTAGTGGATAGTGAGGAGAGATTTGGTGATTTTGACAAAACATGTATTGGATTATTATCTCTTACTTACTTAATGTTTGTTGTTGTCAAGCTTCATCTGTGTTATTTATTGATTAGGAGTCCCCGGGGATTTTTTTTCCAGGTGAGCCTAAACAGTTGTGGCTATTCTGACAGAGAAAATGTGCAAATCCACCCTTGAAGCTATTAAGAGACTTTGAGAAGCACATAAATAGAAGCATAAATAGAAGCAGGACAAAAATATAGATTTGAGCCGAAGACTCAGGATGTGTAATGTAGTGATGCTCTGTATTGATTTTAATACAAATGTCTTCATGGTGTGTGCTAGGTGAGGTTTTGAAGCATAAGCAGTGGTGTAAGAAGCATTCAGGAGCTTTACAGTAGCATAAGTGCCAACGCAGCAATGTAAAAATACTCAATGCTGAAATATTGGATCATTTGAACATTTATTGAAATGAAAGCATGTGAGAAGTTTAGAGGGAAAAATCACTATTTGGTGGAGCTGTTAACAACTCATAGACATCTGAAATGTGCGCCGACTACACACTGCTGACTGGTTTCATCTTTAACAATGTGTTGTATTATAAAAGCTTGTTATATTATCCATTGTGTCAAATCTTCATCTGAAAAGTAACTAAAGCTGTTAAATAAATGTAGTGGAGTAGAAAGTACAATATTTCCCTCTGAGATGTAGAAAGTAGCATCACATGAGAATACTACAGTCAAGTATAAGTACCTCAAACTGTATTATAGTAAAGTATAAGTACCTCAAACTGTACTACAGTAAAGTACAAGTACCTCAAACTGTACTACAGTAAAGAACAAGTAGCTCAAATTGTACTACAGTAAAGTACAAGTACCTCAAACTGTACTGCACTAAAGTATAAGTACCTCAAACTGTATTATAGTAAAGTATAAGTACCTCAAACTGTACTACAGTAAAGTATAAGTACCTCAAACTGTATTATAGTAAAGTATAAGTACCTCAAACTGTACTACAGTAAAGTACAAGTACCTCAAACTGTACTACAGTCAAGTACAAGTACCTCTAACTGTACTGCACTAAAGTACAAGTACCTCAAACTGTACTACAGTAAAGTACAAATACCTCAAACTGTACTACAGTAAAGTATAAGTACCTCAAACTGTACTGCAGTAAAGTACAAGTACCTCAAACTGTACTACAGTAAAGTACAAGTACCTCAAAGTGTAGTACAGTAAAGTACTAGTACCTCAAACTATTACAGTAAAGTACAAGTACCTCAAACTGTACTGCAGTAAAGTACTAGTACCTCAAACTGTACTACAGTGAAGTACAAGTACCTCAAACTGTACTACAGTCAAGTACTAGTACCTCAAACTGTACTGCAGTAAAGTACTAGTACCTCAAACTGTACTACAGTGAAGTACAAGTACCTCAAACTGTACTACAGTCAAGTACTAGTACCTCAAACTGTACTACAGTCAAGTACAAGTACCTCAAACTGTACTACAGTCAAGTACTAGTACCTCAAACTGTACTGCAATAAAGTACAAGTACCTCAAACTGTACTACAGTCAAGTACTAGTACCTCAAACTGTACTACAGTAAAGTATAAGTACCTCAAACTGTACTACAGTCAAGTACAAGTACCTCAAACTGTACTGCAATAAAGTACAAGTACCTCAAACTGTACTACAGTAAAGTACAAGTACCTCAAACTGTACTACAGTAAAGTACAAGTACCTCAAACTGTACTACAGTCAAGTACAAGTACCTCAAACTGTACTACAGTAAAGTACAAGTACATTAACCCTTACTGTTCATATTCAGGTGTTTCACAGTTTCCTCTCATAATTAGTTTTTATGCTTTTTGTTGAATATTTACAAATCATACAATATAAATTACACTGGAGACCTAAAACGCTTTTAATGAATTATATAAAATGTGAATTAACAGTATTTCTCACTCGTGTTTTTATTAATAAATGAGTCAAACACTCAACAAAAAATGTGTTTCAGCTGCAACAAAAACATCTTTTTTCTTCTCTCAAATATGAAAAATGGGTCAAATGATCCCCTGGAGAGAGTGGAAGGGTTAAAACTCAACTTGTTTTTCTTGCCCTCTTTTGATTTTTCACTTCTGTTTTCTTTTTTTATTATAATTGGGGTGTTCTTGTTTTTAATTGTATGTTTTAATATTTCCCATTTTTACTGTTTAATATTTAGTTTTTATGTAAAGCACATTGAGTTGCCCCTGTGTATGAAATGTGTTATATAAATAAAGCTGCCTTACACACTGTAATGTGATCTGTAGTATACAGTACTGGAGGAAATGTATTTTCCACACACGTAAGAGCATACAGCATTTTTTATTAAACATTTTTAAAAAGGGGAAAATTGAAAATTAAACTAAAGCAATTATAAAATACTGTAATAATCTAAATTTTGCATGAATGATCAATATCAGAAATGGCATCATATAGCTGTGAACACGCTTTTTCCGGCGACTATAATATAATTTATTGATATAACTTCTTGTGACACACACACACACACACACACACACACACACACACACACACACACACACACACACACACACACACACACACACACATAGATACATACATAGATACAGTGCTTGCAAAAATGAAACCGTCAATCTGTTCTTCAACTTCACAATAGCAGACTTAAGGAGAAGCCGCAGCCAATCAGAGACAGTTCAGACAGAGTTGACCTCTCATTGGTACAGACAGCGCTGGGTTTGCATGGTGATAGTTTGGGTTGCTTCTTGACTGACTGCAGAACCAATCAGAGATGCTGAATGCTCTCTCTCTCTCTCTCTCTCTCTCTCTCTCTCTCTCTCTCTCTGTGTGTGTGTGTGTGTGTGTGCGTGCTCTACATCGTGGAGGCGTAAAGCAGATTATGGAGTGATGTGCATTTGACTTTAAAAGAGGCAAAAAATTGATAAATAAATAAATAAATGAAGGCAAGTTGAAGAGGTCAAGAGCTCGTGGTTCACTCTCACATCCTTGACGACACACACACACACACACACACACACACACACACACACACACACGTTTACACTACACATATATACATATCTTTGAGGACTTATTTCATCCAGTCTAACATCTGCTGAAGCTTTGATCTCCATAATATTTTCCTCACAATGATTTATAATCACATGCAGCAACAAAAGTCTTTATAATCCCATCCTCCAACATCTCTGATTGGCCAAGACGTAAAAATCATGCATCAGTATATCTAAAAAAAACATATACTGACAGTGCAGTTGTATGTGTGTGAGTGTGTGTGTGTGTGTGTGCATGTGTGTGTGCATATATCACATGCATCGCCTCATGTTTAATGTTGACACCATAGGAAACTTACTGATATGCAAATGAGATCAAATTGAAAGCATCTCTAACCCAGAAAAGCAGTTAATTGATCTCCACACACACACACACACACACTCACATGTGCAGGAGTGTATGACCAGCGTGTGAGCCTATGATCGTGTGTGTGTGTGTGTGTGTGTGTGTGTGTGTGTGTGTGTGTGTGTGTGTGTGTGTCTCCCTCTGCCATGCACATTCCGGGCACATGGCAACAGAAGCTAAATATAGCCCCGGCTTCACAGCGGGATCATGCTTCCTCTCGCTAGCGTAGAATCCCTCCCTGCCTGCCTGCCTGCCTGCCTCTGTCCCTCTTGCTCTGCTTCCTACAAACATGGCCTCCTCTCATGCCCCCCCCCTCACTCCCCCTTCCCCACTACTCCCCCCCTCGCTCCTCTCTTCTCCTCTTTGTCAATTCACCCCCATGCAATCATTTTCGTTCTCTCCGGATAATCTTTGCACTTCTTCTTCCTCTCCCTCTCTCTCTCTCTCTCTTGATTTCTTGCAGCTGCAGCTCCTCTGTTTGTGTTTCATCTTTGCAGCCTTGACATTAAAAAAAAAGAAAAGAAAAAAAAAACTGGGTTGCTTTGTTAATTTTACACGATTTATCACATAATTCACCCTCAACTCTACTCACACATCTACTCAAGTACTTAAGTGCATTTTTGAGGTACTTTCCATTTCCTGCCATTTCATACTTAAATATTTTACTTTTGCCTCTACTACATTATTTACAAGCTTTAAGCACGAGTGACTTTACTAATTAAGGTTTTCCCGGTGTTGGAAGAAGAAGCACTCAGACGCTTTAGGCTATAAGATAGTAGTAGTAGAAGAAAGTATAGTAAGAAAGCGCAGATACATCATATTTTATCCTACTCAACCTCTTACACTCCATCTGAGGTATGAATGTAAAAACAGCTGTAGCTCCTGAAACACACTGACTTTAAGCATAAAGCTCAGTTTCTGCAGAAAGTGTCAGATATACAATAACATATGTTGCACACCTTGAATCAAAAGGTGTTTTATCAGCGTAAAAGTGGATGCAGTATGGAGAAGGATGCACACAATCTACCTGACATGTGACATAACAAGGCAGGAAGAGAAGAGAAGAGAAGAGAACATCTAGTGGATGCAAGAGTCCTGGAAGAGTTAATGAGGTCAAGAAAAGTACTTACATTTTTTTTTTATTACAGTAAAAGTACTGCAGTATTATGAGTGATGTAGTATGCAGTATTACAGTAAAAGTACTGCAGTATTATAGTGATGTAGTATGCAGTATTACAGTAAAAGTACTGCAGTATTATGAGTGATGTAGTATGCAGTATTACAGTAAAAGTACTGCAGTATTATGAGTGATGTAGTATGCAGTATTACAGTGAAAGTAGTGATATATTATTATATATGACATCATTAGATTATTAATAGTGAAGCATCAGTGTTAGAGCAGCATGTTACTGTTGTAGCTGCTGGAGGTGGAGCTAGTTTACACTACTTTATATACAGTTAGCTAGCTTATACTACTTTATATACAGTTAGCTAGTTTATACTACTTTATATACAGTTAGCTAGTTTACACTACTTTATATACAGTTAGCTAGTTTACACTACTTTATATACAGTTAGCTAGTTTAGTCCAGTGGTTCCCAACCTTGGGGTGTGGCCCCTCCAAAGGGTCAGCAGATAAATGTGAGGGCTGCTGAGATGATTAATGGGAGAGGAAAGAAGAAAAAACAAAGTTCTGATACACAAATATGTTTTCAGTCTTTGTTTTTGTTATAAAATATTTGATGATTTTATCTTTTTGGATGTTAAACTGTTATTTAAATGAAACCATGTGAGAGTAATGTACCTAAAGCTGCAGTAAGCAATATTATTTCCTCATAATTGTGGTTGAAATAATTACTTTTGACAATTGCATGTTATTATTTAAGGGTATCTCTATGAGCTTCTGCCTTCGGGTATTGTGTTTTCTGGACCTGGCCTGACTCAAACAACCAATCAGCAGGAACACAACTGGCCAATCACAGAGACTTCTTGGTGTATCTGGGACTCCAGCATGGAGCGGAGGTCTTTCTCCGTCTCCTCCAGGGCCAGCTGCACTGTGTGATGCTGCTGCAGGTCCTCCATGAGCGAGGCGGAGGCAGCCTGGAGGGAAAGGCTGCTGGCAGAATGATGCAAGGCAGCAGAGACAGAGAGGTGGAAGGTTTTGTATTGTGCACATTCAGCTTACATACTGCAGCTTTAAGCACAATACATACAGGAACAGTTATGGATTATTAAAACTCTACAAAACATAGAAAAATAGTCTCTAAGCTAAACCTGGATTTACTCAAACTCTCCACAGATGTAGGAAGAATATTACATAAAGCCTGTTTTCAATGCAAATCAAGTTGTTTCTAATATTTTCTATAATCAGATTTCCTCGTTAGAACATACAGAAGTAAAATTAATTTTAAATATTGAAATACTCTTAATGCACTAAGATTCATTTACAAAATAATATTTTTAGGACCTAATTATAATCTTTTATATATTGTTTATATAGAGACTGTTGCTCTTGCACAGTTGCAACAGCAGAATACTACTTACACATCAATGCATCACTAATAATACTGTTAATAATATATATATATAATACATATAATATATAATTAAATATAATAATAATAATAATAATAATAAATTAATATAGGTGACTCTATTTCACCCCTATGTTAAGCATTTAGAAGCATCATATTATAATGTAAGTGTTTATCAATGTCTATTATGCAGCATCCATAACAGTTAATGAATATCATCACCATCTGTAGTTTTAAACACCTCAATAAATTGCATTAAACCTGCATTAAAAACTATCACTTAATGACTTAATGCTTTACAACGCACTGTAAAATAATTATAGGCCAGTATATTCACATTTTATAAATATTATTCATAATAAACCATTTTAAACCCAAATTTCCAAGATTAAAAATGATGTGCACACTAAATAATCACACAGTAAATGCACTATAACATGTATTCTGAGTATATATATGATGATGTGCATCCTTATATCTGTTTATAATTACACTATAGCCATTCATTATTATTATTATGGGCTGCTTATAAATGCTTAACAGTGGGAGGATTATGAGAAAGCATTAAATACTGTGTGCTAATTCTGCAGAAAATATGCTTTTAATGGAAACGGTAAAATAATTATAGGCCAGTATATTCACATTTTATAGATTATTATTCATAATAAACAATTTTAAACCCAAATTTCCAAGATTAAAAATGATTTGCACACTAAATAATCACACAGTAAATGCACTATAACATGTATTATGAGTATATATATGATGTGCATCCTTATATCTGTTTATAATTACACTACAGCCATTTATTATCATTATTATGGGCTGCTTATAAATGCTTAACAGTGGGAGGATTATGAGAAAGCATTAAATACTGTGTGTAAATTCTGCAGAAAATATGCTTTTACTTTTACTGTAAAATAATTATAAGCCAGTATATTCACATTTTATAGATATTATTCATAATAAACAGTCTTAAACCCAAATTTCCAAGATTAAAAATGATTTCCACACTAAATAATCACACAGTAAATGCACTATAACATGCATTATGAGTATATATATGATGATTTATGCATCCGTATATCTATTTATAATTACACTACAGCCATTTATTATCATTATTATGATTATGTGCTGCTTATAAATGCTTAACAGTGGGAGGATTATGAGAAAGCATTAAATACTGTGTGCAAATATTCTGCAGAAAATATGCTTTTTCATTGCTAAGTATATCTTCACACAGTTATATTATTACTGTACGACCTGCATTCGTCTTCCAGCGCTGTGTGAGGCCATGACTCATTTCTACAAGTCAATGCAGTTAGCTCTCAGTGATCCTAGCGTGATAGTAAAGGACTGCTGGGAGCATGTGGTATAATCCTGGCTTGATATGGCTCAGCGCCTAGTGAGGTATTACATTGCTCACAGGCTGCATTAGTCCTATACTGCATGCTTGCACACATTACTGCTGCGCTGCCCGGGAGGTGAGGCTGGGATGGAAGTGGTGATGGGAGGTCATCGGGTACGCCGGAGATGAAACATGTTTACTGTGCAGGAATATGCATGAGGAAGGAGGAAGGAGTCGATGAAGTGATAATGGATCTGTTGAGGATTTTCTGACGATGTGATTAGAGAAAATGTTGCAGCTAATTATGGAAATCTTAAAGGGGAAGCAGCACGGGCATTTCCTGGTCTATATTTATATTATGGAGCTCGACTGGAAACCTCCTCACATGATTTATAGTCCAAAAATCCTTATTTATCTTTTATTGGATCTTTATGAAGCTCCTCAGTTCAGCCGTTTTAGCTCCTGTGTACTGAATACATTAGCAACTGTAGCAGGATGTCACTTATTTTTCTCTTTCTTTACTCAAAACAGACACTTTTCAAATATATCCACACATGTTCACGCCAAAATCAGATCCAATATATGACAAATAAGGGTTGGCAAGATGGAAAATTCAAAAATAAATATGTTAAAAATATCTTTAAAAGCAGCATCAGGTTTGTTAAAATGTACTTTTGGTATTTTTGTTGGTTTTACATCATTTAAATGACATTTGCACCATTTTTTTTTTTTTTACCAAAAGTAAGACTGAATGCTCCTGAAAATGTCAAATGGTGTAACCACAAAAGAATGATAAATATTAAATATTTTATCACCTACAGTGTATTTAAGTGGACTTACACTAATAATGACTTCATTTAAAAAACATCAAATGAAAGGAAACATTTTTTGGAGTATTTCTACATTTAAATTTTAAAGCATTTTGTCAATATTGAGCAAAATATCCTAAAAAAAAAAACATTTTTTTTCTAAATAATTTGTGACAAATGATGTAAAACGTTGCAAAAGTGGATTATATTTACTCACATTTATTTATATTTATATACTAAAATTATACAATAAGTAAGACTGAAAGCTCCTGAAAATGTCAAATGGTGTAACCAAAAAAGAATGATAAATATTAAATATGTTATCACCTACAGTGTATTTAAGCGAACTTATACTAATAATGTAAATGTGTCCTGGTCTCCATGGTTACCCAGATTAAATGTAATATTTAGAACAATAGTATTCCATTAGCTTTATTTAATATAAAAGTTATAATGTAAGATCATGCCACACTAGTTGATATGGTGTTAGGTAGGAAGGAAGGAAGGAAGGAAGGAAGGAAGGAAGATCATGCCAAACTAGTTGATATGGTGTTTTATTGACTATTTACTGTTTTTAAGCAAGTTGAATTATTTGGTACAAAGTTTTTATGGTTACACCACTTAGACATTTTTACCATAACCCTCTAATATATTCTCTCAAAATGGATTAAAAGCAGAAATTTGATGCTGAGTCCACAAAAAAAGAATGTGTGCAAGTTATTCATACGTTTATTTTCACATTTTAAACTCTTTAAATTTCATCATTGACCCTTGCCAGCGTTGATAATGAGAATAACACATGCAGCGATTTTAGCCACAGAAACTATTCTGTCATTTATCGGCTTGTGCAAACAGTCGAGGGGAGCCAACTTTTTTTTTTTATATCGCAGCTTTTTGTAACAAAGGTTATAAAATGTTTTACATCAAAATCTGCACAGAAAGACACAGTGTCGTCCTCCCGGGTCAACTTGACCCCGTCTGTTTTGACTGTTCCTTCCTTCCTTCCTTCGGTCTGTTCTTCCTCCCTCCTTCCTTCTCTCTTTCTTTCTTTCCTTCTTTCCTTCCTCTCTCTTTCCTCCCTTCCTTCTTTCCTTCCTTCCTTCTTTCCTTCCTCCCTTCATCCTTTCCTCTGTCCTTCTTTCCTTACTTCCTCTTTTCCTTTCTCCCTCCCTCCCTTCCTCCCTCCTTCCTTCTTTCTTCCGTCCTTGCTTCCTTCCTTTCCTTCTTTCCTGTCCTCCCTCTCTTCCTCCACCCCTCTCCTTCCTTCCTTTCTTCTGTCCTTCTCCCTTCCTTCTTTCCTCTGTCCTTCTTTCCTTACTTCCTCTTTTCCTCTCTCCTTCCCTGTCTCCCTCCCTCCTTCCTTCTTTCCTTCGTCCTTCCTTCCTTTCTTTCCTCCCTTCCTCCCTCCTCTCCTTTCCTTCCTTCTTCCTCTCTTCCTTCCTTGGCTCGAGGAACACAGGAGGGTTAAAACAGACTCAGCTGCTTTAATGAGGAGAGGGGTAAATATTGTTCCCATGCAGTATCAGCTCAGTCTGGTTTTTACTCACGCTACAGTCAACAGGTTTTGGTTGGATGACCTCAGCGACCGATGGGAAGTGTAAAGGCTTAGAAGCTCAGAAAAGCACACATGCAGGAGCTAAACCGCCAACGGCTTTTTTAACCCTCCCGTGTTCCTCGAGCCAAGGAAGGAAGAGAGGAAGAATGAAGAAAGAAGAAGGAAGGATGGAGGAAAGAAGGAAGGAGGGAGAAAGGAAAAGAGGAAGTAAGGAAAGAAGGACAGAGGAAAGAAGGAAGGGTGGAAGGACAGAAGGAAGGAAAGGGGTGGAGGAAAGGAGGAAAGGAAAGAAGGAAGGGAGGAAGGAAAGGAAGGAAGGAAGGATAGAGGAAAGAAGGAAGGAGGGAGGGAGGGAGAAAAGAAAAGAGAAAGAGAGGAAGTAAGGAAAGAAGGACAGAGGAAAGAAGGAAGGGGGGAGGACAGAAGGAAGGAAAGGTGTGGAGGAAAGGAGGAAAGGAAAGAAGGAAGGGAGGAAAGGAAGGAAGGAAGGAAGGGGATGGAGGAAGGAAAGAAGGAAGGGAGGAAAGAAAGAAAGAGAGAAGGAAGGAGGGAGGAAGGAAGGAAAGAAGGAAGGAGGGAGAAAGGAAAAGAGGAAGTAAGGAAAGAAGGACAGAGGAAAGAAGGAAGGGTGGAAGGACAGAAGGAAGGAAAGGGGTGGAGGAAAGGAGGAAAGGAAAGAAGGAAGGGAGGAAGGAAAGGAAGGAAGGAAGGATAGAGGAAAGAAGGAAGGAGGGAGGGAGGGAGAAAAGAAAAGAGAAAGAGAGGAAGTAAGGAAAGAAGGACAGAGGAAAGAAGGAAGGGGGGAAGGACAGAAGGAAGGAAAGGGGTGGAGGAAAGGAGGAAAGGAAAGAAGGAAGGGAGGAAAGGAAGGAAGGAAGGAAGGAAGGGGATGGAGGAAGGAAAGAAGGAAGTGAGGAAAGAAAGAAAGAGAGAAGGAAGGAGGGAGGAAGGAAGGAAAGAAGGAACAGTCAAAACAGACGGGGTCAATTTGACCCGGGAGGACGACACGAAGGTTAAGTGATTAAGAAAGAACCTTAAAATCGATCCTGAACTTCACTGGCAGCCGATGCAGCGAAGCTAAAATAGGAGTGATGTGAGATCAGCTGCCAGTCCTGGTTATTAGCCGAGTTACCTCCATGTCGGTCAGTCTGCTCCAGTTCCTCACAGACATTTCCACTTCACAAGGTTTCATTTAAATAACTGTTTGAGGTACAAAGAGGTCAAATTGTCCAATATGTCCCGAAAAACAAGAGTACAATAAAGTCTAAAGGATGAACCCAAGTCCCCCTATTTGGCATTTATAAGCAGTTTGGGAAGCAATGTAAGCAGATATAAGGTCATTTTTAAGTGTTTAATAAATGGTATGTCACAGTATAATATAGTTATAAGCAGATTTAAGTGGTTAATAATTGGTTTACCACAGTATAATATAGCTATAAGTAGATATAAGGACATTTTTAAGTGTTTAATAATTGGTTTACCACACTATATTATAGTTATAAGCAGATATAAGGTCATTTTAAAGTGGTTAATAAATGGTTTTCCACAGTATAATATATTTATACGTAGATATAAGGACATTAAGTGTTTATGTGCAGTATTTGTCAGCAAATATAACCTCTGCTATGAAGATATATTTTATTATTATAACTATAATTGTACTATATTGTCATCCATTGCCTGTTTATAGAGCAGAAAACACTTTTAACTACATTATAATGTGTTATAAACCAATTATTAACCATTTATATACTGTACCAAACTGCTAAATAGGTGGAAGTAAAATTAAGTGTTGTTTTTTCTTCTTTCCTCTCCCATTAATCATCTCACCAGTCCTCACATTTATCTGCTGACCCTTTGGAGGGGCCCCACCCCTAGGTTGGGAACCACTGGACTAAACTAGCTAACTCTATATAAAGTAGCGTAAACTAGCTAACTCTATATAAAGTAGTGTAAACTAGCTAACTGTATATAAAGTAGCGTAAACTAGCTAACTGTATATAAAGTAGTATAAACTAGCTAACTGTATATAAAGTAGTATAAACTAGCTAACTGTATATAAAGTAGTGTAAACTAGCTAACTGTATATAAAGTAGTATAAACTAGCTAACCGTATATAAAGTAGTATAAACTAGCTAACTGTATATAAAGTAGTATAAACTAGCTAACTGTATATAAAGTAGTATAAACTAGCTAACTGTATATAAAGTAGTATAAACTAGCTAACTGTATATAAAGTAGTATAAACTAGCTAACTGTATATAAAGTAGTATAAACTAGCTAACTGTATATAAAGTAGTATAAACTAGCTAACTGTATATAAAGTAGTATAAACTAGCTAACTGTATATAAAGTAGTGTAAACTAGCTAACTGTATATAAAGTAGAGTAAACTAGCTAACTGTATATAAAGTAGTGTAAACTAGCTAACTGTATATAAAGTAGTATAAACTAGCTCCACCTCCAGCAGCTACAACAGCAACATGTTGCTCTAACACTGATGCTTCACTATTAAAGCGCATTTGATACTTTAATGCAGATATTTTATCTGTAATTTGGTATTTTGATCTGTTTACAAAACTAGCTATTTGAGTCTATTTGAATCAGTAAGAGGTTTTGGCAGAAACACACAAATGAATGCTAATGTGTGAATGTATAAAAGCTGATTTGAATAATTTGTGCATTGGAGCGTATTCAAAAATCTTTGGTTGCATAACACGTTTTGCAAATGTGAAAGAAAAAAAAGAAACTAGGGTACCAGCAGCTCTCACCCTCACCGACCGACCGACCACGCAGATTTAAAGGAGCACTCCACTCATGACTGTATGATGGTTTTCTGTGGCTCAGCTTTCAAAATCTGTGACATTAATACTGAAAAATTACAGCTTTATTTTACACTCATGAACTCCAGAGTCGGGTGCTACAAGCAGCTCCTTTTATATTAGTCATTTGAGCCATTATTCATATAAAACATTGATCTGTGCACCTTTAAGTAGAATAAATAACAAATAATGTTCACAAATGGAAAAAACTACTCTGTGTGAATAATAGAAGGTGAACAGTCGGTTGCCTCATTCTTTTCCAGTATCATTAAACCACTGCAGAAGAAGAGGATGTAACGAGATAACCTAGGATGGAGGTGGATGAGTTTGAAAGAAGCAGCACATCAGGAACACATCAGTGAATAAAAAGAAGAAAAAAGAAGGTATTTAAAGTTATAGTGGTGACAGAATGAAAGAGAAACCTACTCAACTGGAATATAAATGACTGGGAGAAAGGATAGAGATGAGAGGTTTAGAGATGCATCATTAAAACTGAATAATCGTTCATGGGGGCTAACTAACGAAAAACATTAATGAAGAGTTGAGCTGTGTAGTCTAGTGTGAAGGGTTCATTACTACTGGAGAGCAATTTTCACTTTCAGCCACTAGGGGGAGTTTCAGTTTTTTCTAAGTTTAAATCACCTCCACCTTGTGTTGAAGTTAAACCTGACACACACACAGTGAATCGTTACTGCTGCCCTCTGCTACTTTGACTCGGTAGTAAGTTAGCCTGCTAGCTAGCTGACTGAAGGAAACATGATGCAGACGAAGCCACACAAAAGTCCAGCGTGGGGAAATTTACGGAAAGTAAAGGATAACGAGAGTCGAGTTATCGCGGTTTCACATCGACAGTTCTGATTCGTGTGAAGAAGCTGCTGTCTGCTGTGACAGTTACTAAGGGAGACGGACCTGACGCTAATCACCAAGCTAGTCCGTCAACATTTGTTACAGCTCCTCGAAAGTGTGACTAAAGTCTCAGAGAGAAAAAATAACATTACGTCTCTCATTGCTTACATGATTATAAAGAAAAGTGTGTTGTTAACCACCCTGCCAAATTTGAATGATTAAAAAAAATCACCAAATATATGAAATTAGGGTTCAAAGTTGTGTAAAAATCAGCCTCTTTCTCTGCTACCAAACGATGTGGGCGTGGCCGCTGAGTTCGCTGAAGCCCCGCCCCCTACCAAGTGTCACCTGTCAATCAAAGTCACCACCTCCACCAGAAACATGGACGCTACGTCTGAGAGCTTTCTGCTGCTAGCTCGACGGCTAACTCGGCTGCTAGCTCGGCAGCTAACTCGACGGCTAACTCAGCTAACTGGCGGGTTTATGCCAATCACGGCAGAGATTTTCAGACCCGCCCACTAAATCCTGAACACAGAAATGTTGAAACACAGTTTGTGAAGCCTAGCTCCACTATTCAAATCTAAATGGTTGAAATGCTTTTTACACCTTTTTTTAGAAATACATTTATGACCTATTTAATGTGTTTAGAAGAAAATGTCTGAATTCACTTTATACAGTGTTTAGAGATAAACTTGATGACGTCAACTTAGCTAATGTCAACAGAAGTGCATTGAATGTTGGAAATATTGAAATTAGATGGTTTCCACGTGTCATGTTTTCCACTTAATAGAAGAGTTCAAGTAAAGGGTGTTGATGAATTACAATATGCGGTCAATTCAAGTAGATTTAAGGAATTTAACAGTTGTTGACACTCACAGATGATTCAGAATGAGTAATGGAGAAATGTGTGAAACAAGATCTGTTATGTTGGATTTTGAAGCAGAAATCTTGCCTGACAAAATATTCTTAGCTCATATCAGAAACCCCGCGAGGCCTTTTGTTCCCAAACCCATTCAGCAACTGACGTGTTTTTTGGAAATGTGAATACAGCTCGCTTGTGTGTAGACAAGATTTGGTGATATGTGGTAAATGTGCAGCAGCAGACACTGTGAGAAAGAAAAAAACAGGTTTAATCAGTGTGAAGGGGGAGAAGGGCGGGGGGCGGTTGGGGGTTATGAAGCAAACAGAGGCAAACAGCAAAGAGGGAACAAATCAGGTAGAAGCAGAAGCAGAAGGTGGTAAAGCAACATTTTGGATGCAAATTGTCCCTAAAAATCAAAAAGAAGAAGAAGAAGAAGAGGACACAAAGTGATGACATCATTAACCCTTACACAGGCAACATGCACCAGGAGATACAGACTCTTTAACCTTTGTGTTGTCCTCCCGGGTCCTTCCTCTGTCCTTCCTTCCTTCCTTCCTTCCTTCCTCAGATCTAAGTTCAGCTGTTAGGGTAAATGTTCCCTCCTTCTGTCCTTTCTTCCTTCCTTCATCTGTCCTTCCTTCCTTCCTCCCTCCTTTCCTTCCTACCTTCCTTCCTTCCTCCCTCCTTCCTTTCCTTCTTCCCTCCTTTCCTTCCTCCCCTCCTTCCTTTCCTTCCTTCTTCCTCCCTTCCTTCTTCCTCCCTTCCTTCCCTTCCTCCCTCCTTTCCTTCCTACCTTCCTTCCTTCCTCCCTCCTTCCTTTCCTTCCTTCTTCCTTTCCTTCCTTCTTCCCTCATTTCCTTCCTACCTTCCTTCCTTCCTCCCTCCTTCCTTTCCTTCCTTCCTCCTCCCTTGCTTCCCTTCCTTCCTCCTTTCCTTCCTTCTTCCGTCCTTTCCTTCCTTCCTTCCTTCTTTCCTTCATTCCTTCCTTACTTGAGGTGCAAATGACATAACTAGTAAGGTCTGTTTAAGGGTTAAGAGAGCTCAAAAGATGAGAAACCACGTAGAAATCATGACGGAAATATGACATTTCTGTTTGTTTAATTTATTAATTTGAGGAACGTTATACAGTCGACTCATCACTCCACACATCTGCTGCTACATTTTCATCTCTTCAGTTCACATGTACGTCATGATTTATTCATTTGCACTTCAGCCATGCATTAAAAAGGATGGTGGAAAGATGCATCTCCTTTTCATAAAGTTCATTTCTTTCTATCTGTGTTACACAAAATTGAAGAGTGTAACATATAAAACATTAATAAAAGCTTTCCAATACAAAATGTTTCAATAAATGTTGCCTGTGTGATCTTGAGACTGTTGCACAGTTTAGAGGCTCTAACATTAAAGGCTCAGGCACCTTTGGTCACCAGCTGAGATTTAGGAATAAACAGCAGGACGCCATCCATCGATCTAAGCTAACACCCAAGCACATGGGCGGTGGGGATGGGGGGGTTGGGGGGGGGGGGGGTCAATAAGTCCTTGGATGTAATTTGGAGCAAGGCCATTTAACGCTTTAAAAAGTGATAAGTAGACTTTTAAAATCAATGGAGAATGTATCAAGCTGCCAGTGTAAGTTGGCACGAACCAGAGTAATATGTTCACATCTCTTTGTGCCAGTTAAAGCATCGTCACAGTTGGAGGAAGGATGGATGGAGGAAAGAAGGAAGGAAGGAAGGAAGGTAGGAGGGAGGGAGGAAAGAAGGACGGAGGGAGGGAGGGAGAAAGGAAAAGGAAGGAAGGAAGGGAAGAAGGACAGAGGAAAGAAAGAAGTGGGGGAGGAAAGAAGGAGGGAGGGAGGGAGGAGGGAAGGAGGGAGGGAGGAAGGAAGGAAGAAAGGGGAATGGAGGAAGGAAAGAAGGATAGAGGAAAGAAAGAAGTGGGGGAGGAAAGAAGGAGGGAGGGAGGGAGGGAGGGAAGGAGGGAGGGAGGAAGGAAGGATGGACAGAAGGAAGGAAGAAAGGGGAATGGAGGAAGGAAAGAAGGATGGGAGGAAAGAAAGAAGTGGGGAGGAAAGAAGGAGGGAGGGAGGGAGGAGGGAAGGAGGGAGGGAGGAAGGAAGGACGGAGGGAGGGAGGGAGAAAGAAAAAAGGAAGGAAAGAAGGACAGAGGAAAGAAAGAAGTGGGGGAGGAAAGAAGGAGGGAGGGAGGGAGGGAGGAGGGAAGGAGGGAGGGAGGAAGGAAGGGTGGACAGAAGGAGGGAAGAAAGGGGAATGGAGGAAGGAAAGAAGGATGGGAGGAAAGAAAGAAGTGGGGGGAGGAAAGAAGGAGGGAGGGAGGGAGGAGGGAAGGAGGGAGGGAGGAAGGAAGGATGGACAGAAGGAAGGAAGAAAGGGGAAGGGAGGAAGGAAAGAAGGAAGGGAGGAAAGAGAGAGGAAGGAAGGAAGGAAGGAAGGGGGATGGAGGAAAGAGAGAGGAAGGAAGGAAGGGGATGAAGGAAGGAAGGGGGATGGAGGAAGGAAAGAAGGAACCCTAACCCAGAGTGAAATATATTGCACTTCTCAAGGTGAGAGAAAATAAATGCATGTATGACTTTATGTAAATCAGGAAGAGACAGTAATGACCTGCTTTGACATCTTTGTGAACTGATAAAAAACATGACTGGACAAATTTTTTTTTTGCTTGATCATCAAAACTGAGATCTGCTTTAATTTGCGGGACTAACGACCGTGACCTCAAAATGATCATTGTTGGATTTGAAAAACTTTTAGCATCACTGAGGCAGGACAAACAGTTGATCAAGGCTGCTGGGGTTGTTGGTTTCAACCCTCGTGTCGTCCTCCCGGGTCAAATTGACCCCGTCTGTTTTGACTTGTTCCTTCTTTCCTTCCTCCCTCCCTCCTTTCCTTCCTTTCCTTCCTTCTTCCTTCCTTCTTCCTCCCTCCCTCTTTCCTTCCTCCTTTCCTTCCTTCCTTCTTCCTTCCCTCCCTCCATCCTTTCCTTCCTTCTTCCTTCTTCCTTGCCTCCCTTCTTCCTCCCTCCTTTCCTTCCTTACCTCATCCTTCCTTCCTTCCTTCCCTCCCTCCATCCTTTCCTTCCTTCTTCCTTCCTTTTTCCTCCCTCCCTCTTTCCTTCCTCCTTTCCTTCCTTCCTCCCTCCTTTCCTTCCTTCCTTCCTTCCTTCTTCCTTCCCTCCCTCCATCCTTTCTTCCTTCTTCCTTTCCTTTTTCCTCCCTCCCTCTTTCCTCCCTCCTTTCCTTCCTTCATCCTCCCTCCTTTCCTTCCTTGACTTGAGGACAACAGGAGGGTTAAAGAGGGACATATAACAGTGTATCATCTGCATAACGGCGGTGGGAGATACTTTGGTTCTGAATGATCTGGCTGAGAGGAAACATATATAATGAAAAACAGCAGTGGGCCCAGGATAGAGCTTTGAGGAACACCACAATTAAAATGATGCACTGACTGGTGAGCACTTTAAATTTCATTGTACTGGTGACAATGACAATAAAGGATCTATTATATTCTATCTAATAATTTTTGAAACAATCCCTAGCCCTATTAGAAACCTTCATGAGGGCTGTTTCTGTGCTGTACTGAGCTCTAAAACTGGACGGAAAACTATTACATATCATTACTATGTTAAGTTTCATTCCTAGTGATAAAAGATATTGAGTTAAAATAACTTTCTCAAGCAGCTTAGATAGAAATTAGATAATTGGTCTTTAAACCTCCTGTCGTCTTCCCGGGTCAAATTGCCCCCTGTCTGTTTTGACTGTTCTTTCCTTCCTTCCTTCCTTCCTTCTTTCCTTCCTCCATCCCCCTTTCTTCCTCCCTCCTTCTCCTCTTTCTTTCCTTCCTCTCTCTTTCCTCCTGTCCTCCTTCCTCCCTCCCTCCTCCTTTCCTTCCCTCCTTCCTACCTTTCCTTCCTTCTTTTCTCTGTTCTTCTTTCCTTCCCTCCTTCCTACCTTTCTTTCCTTTTTTCCTCTGTCCTTCGTTCCTTCCTTCCTCCCGCCTTTCCTTCCTTCCTCCCTCCCTCCCTTCCTTCCTTCATCCTTCCTTCATCCTCCCTTCCTTCCTCCCTCCTTCTTCCTCCCTCCGTCTTCCTCCCCTCCTTCCTTGACTCGAGGACAACAGGAGGGTTAATCATCGAGTTAGAGAACTGTCAATTAAAAGAATAAGATGACCAACAAGAGGGAATATCTCTTATTAAGGATAATATATAAACACAGGTAGAAGATTTAATTTGAGGAATTACTTTATATGGTCTCTGAGGAGATGGGTAGATGTTGTCGGGTGAAGTGAAATTAGAGACCTAATGCTTTCAATCCTCCCAATATAATGAGCAGTACTGAATGGACCGTTGAGGGCAGAAGTGATGGCATAGAATAAGAGCTGGGGTTGTGATTGTTTTTGGATATTATTCAGAAAAATATGATTATCTTTCATCTTTTATTGCTCTTATACATTCCTTAACCTTCGTGTCGTCCTCCCGGGTCAAATTGACCCCGTCTGTTTTGACTGTTCCTTCCTTCCTTCCTTCCTTCCTCCCTTCCTTCCTTCCTTCCTTCCTTCCTTCTGTCCCGCTTTCCTCCGTCCCTCCTTCTTTCTTTCCTTCCTTCCTTCCTCACTCTCTTTCCTCCCCCTACTTCTTTTCTTCCTTCCTCCTTCTTCTTTCCTTCCTTCCTTCTTCCTTCCTCACTCTCTTTCCTCCCCCTACCTTCTTTCCTCCGTCCCTCCTTCTTTCTTTCCTTCCTTCCTTTCTTCCTTCCTTCCTTCCTCACTTTCTGTCCTACCCCTACCATTCTTTCCTCCGTCCCTCCTTCTTTCTTTCCTTCCTTCCTTCCTCACTCTCTTTCCTCCCCTACCTTCTTTCCTTCCTTCCTCCTTCTTTCCTCCCTTCCTCCCTCCTTCCTTCTTTCCTCCCTTCCTTCCTCCATCCCCTCCTTCAACCTTTCTTTCCTCACCCCTACCTTCCTTCCTACTTTCCTTCCTTCCTCTTTTCCCTTTCTCCCTGCCTCCCTCCTTCCTTCTTTCCTCCGTCCTTCCTTCCTTTCGTTCCTCCCTTCCTTCTTTCTTTTCCTCGCTTCCTTCCTCCTTTCCATCCTTGACTCGAGGACAACAGGAGGGTTAAGTGAGTATCTGGAGTCTTAGTTAGCTTCCATTTGCTTTTCCGATGGTCTGCGATGTCCGTTTCAGTGATGGAGTGTGATCATTTAGCCAGAGGAGGGTGTTTGAGTAGCAGTGGAAATACAGTGACTGTTAAAATAGGTTAATGGTTCATCTGGACTGTGTGGAGATGTTGTAATGGGGGGAAAAGACCAATTGGAAAAAGCATCACTTGAATTTGGCTGCGGAGTCAGCAGTAAAAAACGTGGATGACTATGTGATGGAGGGGCGGGGCGGGGGGGGTGGGGGGGGGGGGTCTAAAAGAGGAAAGGAAAGAGGCGCTTTGTGGTCGGATACAAAGACGACGACGACTGACTCTTCAGTCTCCGGCAGAAACCAGAAAAAGCTCCTTTAACCCTCCTGTTGTCCTCAGGTCAAGGAAGGATGGAAGGGAGAAAAGGAAGAAGGAAGGAAGGATGGAAGGGAGGAAGGAGGAAGGAAGGAAGGAAAGGAGGGAGGGAGGAAGGAGGAAAGAAGGAATTAAGGAAAGAGGGAAGGAAGGATGTAAAAGAAGGAAGGAAGGACAGAGGTAAGAAGGAAGGAAGGTAGGAGGGAGGGAGGAAGGAGGGAAAGAAGGACAGAGGAAAGAAAGAAGTGGGGGAGGAAAGAAGGAGGGAGGGGGAGGGAGGAAGGAAGGAAGGAAGGAGGGAGGGAGGGAGGGAGGGAGGGAGGGAGGGAGGGAGAAGAAAAAGAGGAAGGAAGGAAGGAAAAGAGGACAGAGGAAAGAAAGAAGTGGGGGTGGAAAGAAGGAGGGAGGGAGGAATGGAAGGGTGGACAGAAGGAAGGAAGAAAGGGGAATGGAAGAAGGAAGGGAGGAAAGAAAGAGGAAGGAAGGAAGGAAGGAAGGAAGGAAGGGGGATGGAGAAAGGAAAGAAAGAGAGAAGGAGGGAGGAAAGAAGGAACAGTCCAAACAGACGGGGTCAATTTGACCCGGGAGGACGACAGGAAGGTTAAATGAATAATACAACTTGAATCAGACTCACCAAACATATGAAGGGTCGAGGAAGATGGAAACGTGTAGCCGAGTCTGCAGAGGTCAAACAACAAAGTCCAAGCTGTTAGAGACAATCAGACAATCACATCATTAACCCTCCTGTTGTCCTCAGGTCAAGGAAGGACAGAAGGAAGGACAGGAGGAAGGAGGAAAAGAGGAAGGAAAGAAAGGAGTAAAGAGGGAGGGAGGAAGGAAGCAAGGAAGGATGGAAAGGAGTAAGGACGAAAAGAGGAAGGAAAT